>WAAD01021865.1:188495-230592 GCA_013389945.1 Fregata magnificens | reverse complement strand
GTGTGAACTCATGAGGTTCAACAAGGCCAAGTGCAGTGTCCTGCACCAGGGTCGGGGCAACCCCTGGTGTCAGTACAGGCTGGGGAATGAAGGGATTGAGAGCAGCCCTGCAGAGAAGGACTTGGGGGTACTGGTGGATGAAAAGCTGGACATGAGCCAGCAACGTGTGCTCACAGCCCAGAATGCCAACCGTATCCTGGGCCGCATCAAAAGAAGTGTGGCCAGCAGGTTGAGGGGAGTGATTCTGCCCCTCTGCTGTGGTGAGACCCCACCTGGAGTACTGCATCCAGCTCTGGAATCCTCAGCACAGGAAAGATATGGACCTGTTGGAGCGGGTCCAGAAGAGGGCCACAAAAATGATCAGAGGGCTGGGACACCTCTCCTGGGAAGAAAGGCTGAGAGAGCTGGGGTTGTTCAGCCTGGAGAACAAAAGGCTCTGGCGAGACGTTATTGCAGCCTTTCAATACCTAAAGGGGCCCTATAAGAAAGATAGGGACAGACTTTTTAGCAGGGCCTGTTGCAATAGGACAAGGGGTAATGGTTTTAAACTAAAAGAGGGTAGATTTAGACTAGATATAAGGAAGAAATTTTTTACTGTGAGGGTGGTGAAACACTGGAACAGGTTGCCCAGAGAGGTGGTAGATGCCCCATCCCTGGAAACATTCAAGGTCAGGTTGGATGGGGCTCTGAGCAAGCTGATCTAGTTGAAGATATCCCTGTTTCTTGCAGGGGCGTTGGACTAGATGACCTTTAAAGGTCCCTTCCAACCCAAACTATTCTATGATTCTATGATGATTGCGCATTCTCTCGAATATCTTCTGTGTTGCTGTTTCAATTACACCACTGTAGTTAAAGTGGCAAAACTATCAAATACAGACAAGCCCTTTTAGAGGGAACCCAAACTGCCTGCCAAATAGGAGTTTGTATTCCTCAAATAAACTCTACACAAACAAAATATTCAAAGACTTCCAGTCAATAAACGCCAATGATATTAGTTCATAGACTGCCAGCCAGCGTGGGCCAGCTGTACAGAGGCAGCTAGGGACCTAAATATGGACACACAGAGACTGGAGTCTACAAAACTGCCTAAGCAGTCTAGATGAAGTCCCCTGCCTACCTTTGCACATCTGCCTAAAAGCATGAATTTCAACAACAGACTCTGGTAATGCTCTGGTAAAAGTATTTACGCTCCTAATCCTCAAAGCTGAAAGTATTTTGAAGTAAAATACAAACATCTTTTGAAAGTATGTAAGATATCTAATGTGGATATGCATCTAAAATTTCTCATCACCACAGCTTTTTTGGAAATCGATGGAAGCGTAGCACCCAGCTCAGGGACTCAGGAGACCTAATCTGCACAACCGTCTCAGCTGCACGCTGAAAGTGCAGAGGGCTCCTCAACTGCGTACAAAATAGAGTGATCCTTCATTGGCAGGACTAGGAGCCAGGCCTAAGTTAGCACGGAGCTGCAGCCTGTTTCCCCGTGGCAAAGATTGCGCAACCCGGCATACCCTGGTGCCTGAAACACAGTTGAAGTGAACAAAGCAAGAAAGCATCAAGTTTGGGGTGGGAAGAAAGGGAGGTGTGTGGACAAGATAACCTCTCAGGGTCCCTTCCTATCCTACTCACAAGGATTCTCTGCTGTGGGAAGTAAATGCTGGCACACACAAGAACAAGCCTTGGGCTATATTTGTTGGCAGAGTTTGAGCAACCTCTGTTCCCTTCTCCATAACAGCTCATGCAGTACTGACAGCAGTGCTGTGGTTCTCATGTCCCAGCTGTATTCCAGCATTAGAGGTCACAGTAAGCATTAAACATTGAAGGTTCAAACCAAAACATTAGCTTGAGCTTTCTTTTTAAGAGGTGTTCTCACTGGAGGAGATGGATCCCAAGGGCAACTCTTTCTCACCTATCATGTTGTGTTTTGCCTTGGGGAAGGGGTCCTAAAATAAGACAGTTCCAAATAAAGTGTTCCCATTTTTATCCCCATCTAATGTTTTCATTTGCAAATTCCCAAGACAATTGTGTGCTTTGAGCAAAATCAGTGCCTGTATTCAGTAATGGATTCGGTATTAGTGAAAATCTGCTGGGAGATTTTCAAAGTAGACTGGTGTAAGTGCTCTCTGTGGTAATAGTTTAGCAGGAGTACAGCTTCACCATTGCTGGATATCTCTGAAATAGAACAGGCTCATTCTTCTACTATAATTTCCTCATAAAGCTGGTGTCAGACTGCTGAGATAAAACACAGAAGTTACCTCCTCATAAGATCATTCTATATTGCAAGCCTGCATGTCACGTGGTGCATGTACATTAGCATTTCATGTTTTAACAGACACACATTTGAAGCAAATCCCATCTTTTCCTCATACTGCACTTTGGTTCCCGTTGTGCAGCAACCTCAGATGGAGAGACCCAAATTCCATTCAGTTGGGGCTGGACTGGAAGAGGCCATCCTGGAGTGATCTTCTCTGACCACTGTGGATGCTATGGGAACAAACTAGAGCTAATGTCAAATAACTCACCAAAATGCAGTCAGTGCGGGTATCAGATCCTCAACACCAATTGTTTCATCCTGTAAGTCTGTTCCTAGTGGACACTAATCCATGCTAGTACAGACATTGCTCTTCTGGGGCTCTACTGCATCTCTCTTCCTTTTCTTACTCTTTTGATTTCTGTTTGTCACACTGTCTTTATTTCTCATTCATTTAAAAATCTGTCAAACAGCTTCCATTTAAGCAAGCTCTGTGGAGTGATAATTACCCCTGACTTATTCTCTGTGTTGTGACATTTCCAGCTAATTTTTTAATATTTTGCTCTAAAATATTTTGTCAAATTATAGCACTTAAGTCTTTTCCACTATACTTTTTAAGCACATATTTGTGTCTGAATAAGTCCGAGTCTTCTAATAACTCAATTGCAATTCTGATTCTGAATAATAGTCAGTATTAAGCATGCAAAGACGTCAAATATAAGTGAAATATAGGTACTCAAGGGACTAAAATAAGTTCCCTTGAAAGGAGATTTGGGGCTAAATCTGGATACTTCTGCATCCCACATGTCTGTAATATTTGATGATCCACAATTTTAACCAAGCTAGGGAGAACATGGGGTTTATCTATGTGTGACAGAGAATACTGTTCTCAGACACATCAGGGACAAATTTTACACTACATTCAGTACACAAAAAACCTTTTAAAATATAGCTTTAAGTGGAGAATTCATCCCATTTACCCTTTGGCAATTAAAATTAAGAATTTGAGACTCTTCTGTAGAGGAAAGGAACCAGTATCTCCAGGTACCACTTCAGCCATCTAAAATCTGAATCACCCACTGGAGATGCTTGTGTTTCTTAGTTAGAGCACTTTGGTGCACACAATGGCCTGTCCGCTGTGAAACAGAAAATGTCATCATAGACTTGCACCAATGAGAAATTAAATAGTTTCCATTTCTAATATAACATCTTCTCTTTTTATGTAGCAGTGAGGATAGTCAACTCATTCTGTCAGATGTGTATTCCATTTACTGCAGCTTTGATATTATCAAATATTGAAGGATCAGTTGGGAGAGCTTTAAAAGGGTTAACTTTCAGGGATTCCCAAATAAGACACTGTTTGCATTAATTACTTCTAAACAGAAGTCAACACTGCATCTTTGGGAATATTATCCATGAAAGAATGGGAGAAGAGCTACTAAAAAGATATAGTCTACTGGGAACACCAGGATATTAACGGAAAAAGTGCTTTCATCCAGCAGGCAAGGGCGTGCCAGGGCTCAGTTCTCCAGTCTACTAGAGACTTTTGTGTGACCTTGGAAAAACTATTTATGCTTAATCTTTGAAGCATGTAGATAACTAAGCATTACTGAAGACCTTGACTTGAATCTATGATGCTTCAGCTACTTTTGTGTAAAGTGACACTTCTCTACATGAGAAGGGTATTTTAAGTTGTTCCATTCCTAAGGAGAAAGGGCAATAATATTTAAGACAGGGAATCACTCATTGCATTGTGATTGTGATATTATGACTCCACAGCTGACAGACATAGTCAGGGTCTGCAAGAAACTTGACTGTGCCTGCCAGCATTCATTTCAGTTGAAACTGAGTTGCAGTAGCATTATCTGAATAAGCAGACACTTATTCTTTGGCATTAAAAACTACTGTGATGTAAAAATATATGTTTTTCTCAAGACCACCAAGATAGCAGGATCTGCATGAGGGCTAATTACTAATCTCTGACATACACAATTGTGCAACAGCATCTCAGCAAGGTTAGCCAAACATCATGCTTTTGTACATGTTTCCAACAGTGCCAGAATTCCCCTTCCAAGTCCAAGTTAGGCCCCCTCTTTATTTTACAATAATTCTGTGCTTAGGAATCTGAACATAGGCCACCAGAAACTTGAAATCCAGAAATGAAGTCTAGCGTAAACAACAGACCAGAGTCAAGCCCCCTCACACTGGTCTGTTGCTGGCACAGAAGTGTCATAGCACTTGTAAGAGTCCAGCCCTCTGCAGATGCTCTTACTTCTTTATCTCAGTGGTTAGCTAAGGGTATGCCTATTAGGGTTGCTTTAGAGCCAAGATCATACCCATGACTACAGATGGAGTTTCAAAGATGTCCCAGTCCCTGTAAAATGAGAATTGAATTTTTGTTCCCCATAGAAAAACCTTGCGTTCTGTGAAATGTAACCTGCAGAAAAGCTATCATATGATATAAAGAAAGAGTGAAATGTCCTCTATCCATTAGCAAATTCTTTACATACCCACTCCCTTTCCTTTTCTTTATCCTCTCTCCAAAAAATACATCATTTAAAGAACTCATCCTTTTTGGAAAGTTTTGACACATTTTTATCAGATGAGTCAGGCCTTTGCATCACTTTCACTGCAGGCTGGCACTAAGCTATCTTGCTGCCTTACTAATGAGCTGACACAACCCAATGCAATGCCTCATCAGGGCGAAGTGAACAAGTCACACTATGTTCACATGGAGCACTCCTCCCAGGCACTCTACCTTTCCCACCATTCCCAGCACAGCAGATACATTTAGCCTCTTGTCCCTAGCAGCTATTTGTTAAGGAAATTAATATTTTCACTTGTTCCAATGTGTTTTAAATGTCCTTGTCCTACTCCATGCATAGCAATGGCCACGCTACTAGAAGAGTAGAGGTTATTTCCTTTTGCACTTTGACATCTCATATCTTATGATGCAAGGTATCACTTTCCTCTGCCCTAAGCTGCCATGGGATTTATTCTCAGCTTGGAGACTGTGATGACAAAAGTAGCACATGGGGTAATAAGGAGCTTGACATGGCCATCTGGTTATTTGCATACATTTCTTTTGCTGCCTTAGTTTGTGCAAGGTCAACATGTGACTCTACACATCTTGGTTTGTGCTGCAAGTTCTTGAAGAATTTTTCCCTTTCCCTTTCCCTCCCTCAAAGGAAAAAGTAGTCATAACATTTAACTCATGTAAAATAATGACTGTATTTGTTGACAGATCACATTTCCATCAATGCAAAGAGCTTTGAAGTTGACGTGAGAAGGACCTAGCTGAGTTCACAACAGTCTTGCTCCATATTAATACGTTATCTTTGCTCAGAACAACTCTTATTGCTGGCCTGCGCCAACGCTGACAGGCAAGAAACAAACCAAATGGCACATGTTTTCTGAGACCAATTCCAAGGTAACATACCTCCACCTATCTTTGAAGAATATTTGGGGCAACATCAGTGCGATGGCAGTAGGAGAACAAACACTGAAATGTTAGTTACAAGCCTAGATGGGATTGAGTAAGAAAAACTCAGTTCCTCTGCCAAAAGCAGAGCATAAGGACTGCAGTTCACTAAATATTGCCAGGTGTTCTACAACTATTGCATTTTGACACAACTGAGAAACATAGTGGAGCTGAACACAAATTAGGACTGATATTCCTTCGTATTTGCTCAAGGAATAAGAATGAAGGTTGTTCAAAACACTTGTATCAAATCAGTGTGCCAGAAAATTGAATTTGACTAAGGGAAATGGCCACAAATGTCAGTGCTGACAGCAGATGCTTTTCCTTTTTTCTATATCCTTTCTTCTTTTCAAATGGTATTCCTAAAGAATGGACATTTTCCTATTTTGTCTGAAAAAACCCATCATTTTGGTTAAAGAACCCTCCAAATTAAGACAAACCTCAACATACCTGTTGCATCAGCTTCCACCTACCAAACTATCATCAGGGTGTTCTTTGCAGAAGCATTCATGCACTCCCTACCTCTAACCCTCCTCCCAGTGTAGTGAGCTGAACTGATTTCTATAGGCATTTGGCTCTCACAAAAGCCCTGCTGGGGATTAGCAACTAATTAGTGCCAGTTAGCCCACACCTGAATTCTGAAATACTCATCTACAACCTCCAAGTACTTCTACAGGGAGATGCAAGGTCTTTGTTTGGTTGTTCTTCCCCCTCCAGTGACCCTTTGCTTTGTCAGTCAGATCCAGGAACCACACAGTATATCCTTGGGTGACATCTGCACGTTTGGACAACCTTAGCACTAAGTGTGGCATTGCCTTATGACATCTGCGCAGCACCTGAGCTGTCTGTCCACAAGCTCCTGATCTCACAGAGTCCCACATACTCCAGCAGAACTCTATGGATGCAGGAGTCTGTCCTAAAAACTATCATGATGATTAATAGAGAATATCACAATGAAGTCTTGGTCATTCAACTTTGTAAACACTTTTGTAACTACTAAGAGGAGCTTAAAATGTAGAAGTTGTTCTTTCTTCAGCTCTGTCACTGCAGTGTAACGCTGCTGTTACTGTTATCTAGCACAACACAGGTTTTGCAGCAATGCACCAATGAGCCAGACCCCTTGAATGCAGTACACAGCACCATACCTCAGAACAACACTAAGGTAATAACAGCATAGACCACAAGTGGCAGCCACTATAATTGTACCATTGTGTTGCCAAGATTTACCTGGGTCAGGTGAGCCGTGGTCTACTCCATTACATGGTAATGGCACGGATAGGAAACCAGAGGTGGGAAAAGGCTGATGTAGATTCACCATCAAGCTGCTCTCACAAAGACACTGAAGAGCAGTTGTGCAAACAAGTAGTGGTGAATATATGACCAGTTATTTGCTGAAGCTATGGGGAAATAGATGTAATTCCAGGTCTGCTTCTACAAAAACAGATGGGAATATACCTTGATGGGAAAGATATTCCATTCATTGAATTCATTGAGTTCATTCAGTTCACAGAAGCAGAGAGAGCCCATGAGGAAAGACTGCAGAGGCAGTGTGTGTCATCCTGCAGGCTCTTTAGCACAGGTTCACAATTGGTGGCTGAACCCTATAACCCTTCTCTGTGATTTCTTTAGATTAAGTGAAGCTCATCAAAAGACCAAAGCATCCAAAGGTCTTTGCAAGGACAGAGCTGAAAAGAGGCCATAGCAGGCTCATGAACCCTGTTTCTATCTGCATGGGAGCATGAAGAGGAAATCAGCTGTGTCAGATTGAGATGAGTAAAAACCCTTATTTCACTCTGGCTTTCCATTTCAATAATATGGGTTGTACTGTCCATAACAGCTCTCCCTTAGACTTGCCCTGGGCTAAGCCAGACAGCTGCATACATTACATCATTATCCGCAGACAAACAAGATTCTCCGTGTTCTAATCGTATATTTTTAATAAACCCACCAATCCCTCACCAAGTGAGCAAAGCAAAGATTTGACGAGTAAGACTTATTTCCGCAGGACTGACTCACATGGTGTTATGCCTCTTCAGAGAGGGCAAAATGTTCAGACATGAACTAATGAAGCAGTTTCTGCAACTAGTGGAACATGCTTATGTGGTCCTGGGCTCATGAGGACACTGGATATGGGTGGAGATCAGCAACAAACTGGGGGTGAAGGGACAGGAGAAGACAAGTAAGGGAGAAATGTCTGGGTGGCAAGGTAGGAGTTGAGACCCTGTAACAGGGAGGGGGGAGAAGCTATGAAGAGGGGAAGACCATTGAGTTGGGTGGAAAAGGGCAAAGAGGAAAGGGCCTTCCCATTCCACCTCATCACGCCTTCAATATTTCTGATATTTACCATTTAAATACCCAGCTGACATTACGACTGGAAAATCTAGCCAGTTAACTCATGGGTCTCTGTACCTTGTCCCTAAAGGGTGGTGCCTACACTTTTAGAAGGTGTCACTTTGGTTCCCCATGCCAAGCCCCAGGGCCCCTGCCAGCAGCACCAGCACTTGCAGGCAGAGGGGGACCATTTACGCTGCTGCGTGGTGGTGCAGCTGAGTGTGCCTGGTGAGGGGAAACCTGCCCTGCACTGGCAAGGTTTCAGGGACAGTTGGGATGCTTGGTTCATCCCAGCTGTACCTGGCTGGCGAAAATGTAGCTATATCTCCTTCGCGCTTCTATGAAACACATGCGGACAACTGGATGTGCTCATTGCTTTTCCTCTCTCACCCCCCAGTTCAGTCTCACCCAACTCCCAGCAGACTGGCTGGGAACATTGAATCAGTGGTGAAAGCTTGGGGCTGAAAAATTTTAGTCTTTTTCTCATTATTAATCAGCCTTACACATGGCATAAATTTTCTCAAGGAAGATCCCCACATATATTTCCTGTACAGCTGGTCAGTTAAGCCAGAACAGTTCCCCAAATGTATCAACAGATGTGTCTTTGCAGACATACAGAGTAACATCTTGGACATGACTATTTCATCTTCAAGGAAGCAAATCCTCTTTTAACAGTTTTCGTTTAGATAAAAAAGCCTTTAAACTGGATTAAGTTGGTTTTTCTCTAGAAGTCAGCCTCATCAGCTCTGTAAGTGGTTAACTCATTCACTCCTGTGACTCCTTTTGGGCTGAGGTTTGTTATTTCTTTGTGCTGTTAACCGGCTGATAACACTGGCAAGGAGTTGCGGGTGCCTAGGACTGCATTTCTCATGTGTTTGCTAGAGATAAAGTCTGAACAGCTTCTGCTGAGCCACAACAATAAAGCCTCTGAGCAATTAAGGAAATCCAATCAGTTCCACAAATACAAGGTGCAAGACCACCTTTTGTTCAGGGTTCTGGTAAGTATTTTCATGCCACTATTCAAGAGAATACAGTGGTCAAATGGCTAAGCTGCCTGCCTTATAAAATGTTTATTACTTGAGCTACAGTTACTGAAGTTACACCTGAGTAAAACCCCTACTATTCTGCCCCAAAGCTGCCCCAAAGCAAAAGGGATTTCATAATATACAGCCTAATTTAGCGAATTGTATCTACTGATTGATCTGACAGTTCCTAGCAAACATTAACAGACATCCAGTTTTCTCAAGGAGTGTAGATTGGCCGGCTGCACTGATTACAGGGCTATTTCCACGAGCTGAGAAAGGTGTGCTTCACTTTTCCTGATACCATAACTATACTTAAACAAATGCCTTAGTCTCATTCAGATTCTAGCAGCCGGTGTCTTCACCCGCTCTGTTACAAAACATCTCAAGCACACTTGCGACAGAGTTCAACACCTTCCTGCAATCCACACCTGGAAACCACAAGCATGCAGAATATCAAAAGGTAGTAGCCCAAGGTTAATTTGATCTCATCCGCTTCTTCAGGTGAAGGAGTCATACTTCACAGCCCACCTTCTTACGCTATTTAGCTATTAAAAAAAGAAAATCTGAGAGGGCTTCCTCTTACGTGCCTCTAATTCCCTCTGCAAGTTATCACCAACGTTCAAATTTGAAAGCTTACACAACTGTTTTACTGTAGTTCTTGGAAATAAACCCTTATGCATCACAGCTTTTGTGCAATACATACATACTAAAGTAAAATTAATATCCTCTGTTTAGTCTGAATTCATTGGCGCAATGCCTAGAGTGACTAAGGAAAGTGACTAACATTTATAGAACAAAGCTGGAATTAATTCTGCTAAGGAAACTGTGTTGAGAAAAAGAGTGTCAGAGGTGGAAAACAATGGGAGTCTCACTATCCACAAGTCAAGAGTAGTCACATGTAAACTGGGGCCCAAGAGGTAGAGAAGAGATAACTTGTAATAGCTCAGAGAATAAAGGATCTGATCCAAACTCCTTGACTGCCAGTGGAAGTCTATACATTTCTGTCAGTGGGGCTCAGATGACATCTGTATACATTGAGCTGTTAACAGTTATGGGGCCAAATTCCGTTCTCATTCATCCCAGTGTTAAAACAGAATTAATCCATCAGAATACAGCCAGATCCACTCTTCTTACCGTGGGGCAGACAAAGAGTGGCTCCACTGTAAGCAGTGCAGCTGTACGCACCCAAAGAGTATATTCCACCCCACCCATTCAGAGTGAAAGAAAGGAAAAAGTTGCTTGACTTATCCACTAGTACCCCAATATAAACCTATTAAATGTTTTGGTCACAATTTTGAAACATAGAAATGTAATTTAAGGATTTTCACAGCAGAGGTTGTAAGGGTGTAGTGAAGACTATCTCACTGTGAGCTGCGTCCATGCTGGGGAATAGATTTTTGCTACAAATTCAGTAGCAAAAACCCCTCACATTCCCAGAACTGGAAACATGTTTGGAAGAGATGGACTAATTAAGTGCTGCTAATACTTAAGCAGTTTAGAGCTGAAAGACTTTGGGGTTAAATAATAATCAGGAAAGGGATAATGGATACTGTGATTGAACTCAGGAACAGTTTAGCTTGAAGGAAAGTGGTATAGATTAGAGGACACTTATATTGTGAAGTCTTGAAACCAAAACTTAATCACTGTTCCTATGATAAATATTTCCACAAGTTAATCACATCGAAGTGGTGAGTTGTGTTTCTTTGGAGTAAAAGAATGGTATATTAAAACAGTAATAATGCAGAACAGCCCACCTACTGAGGAAAAATTGTCTTACAAACTACAAGCTACAAGACAAGCTGTCTTAATGTCTCTGCATTTGGACAGATTGACTCAAGAGAATGTGATAATTATTTATTAATAAAGTCCACAGAATAAAGGGCTTTCTGCATGAATTAATATAACTCACATAGATAACTCACTGACAAAAATGGACTGCTTCATTGCTTTTTTTAATTTGATGAAGTTATCCACTAATCAAACAGATTTAAATATTATTTTCTTGTGTGGCAATATCTTGCTGGAATCAGAGTGTTTCTAAAAGCAATAACAATCAGCAATGATAGCATGTGAATTTATAATTGAAACAGTATAGAAGTCGCATAGAAAATTGGTTAAAGACATCCCTCAACCCTTGAAAGAGTTGACAAACAAGATCACAATGAGTTTTATGGCTCTAAAAGGAAAGCAAGTTTGAAAGAAAGGTTTAACCATTCATATCCAGTTTGCGCAGGTCAAAAGATTTAACCCATCATTAAGGCTTGGCAGTGTAGTTAATAAAACTCCTGGGGGCCATATCTCAGCTGTCAGTAAGATGCCGTATGAATGTTGCTATTGTAAAACAGTAACTGTTTCTAGATCCCAAAATTATGATAATCAGGTGCTTTGTTCTTCACTATCAGTAGTTTACAATTATGTTTGTAGAGATGATAATATGTGATGCCTACTTCGCTTCAACTCTATTTAACAAGTCTGTAATTACCGCTTTATGTATCTATTCCAAAAATAAGTGCTGGTATTAAATATTAATAAGTACTAATAAATAAAATTTTATATGTTTATGGTTAACAATATAGCATGACGCTGATAAAGCAAAGCTCTATATAAAGCTAGATTTACTTGGCAATTCAGTACTTCCATTCCTTTTTAATGTCTCAGGAAGAGGCTTCAAGAGGAAAAATACTGATGTGAGAGGTATATGGATCTGAGAAAAAAACAGGGAGTTGAAAGATGGCAACTCAACAGCATCAAAGAACTTGCTGTTCCTAGCAGCAGCAGAGGGTGGCCTTCCCCTCGGTGGCAACTGCCAGGCCACTGTCTTATAAACAGTAATGAGCACATTTATGGGTGCTTGCTACTCTTAGTTACCCGTCTTATGCATTACTCAATAAATAATACTTCGTACTGTTAAATTGTATAGATTCTGCTTGCAGAGTCCCTTTATGCAGAGTGAAAGTGGCTTGAACAGACATGACCCAACAAGGGAGGGAGACATGCCTGCTCCGTACCAACACTGTCCCAGGTCTTCTCAGTTCACAGAATATTATGGGCGTGATGAGGTTTGTCTCTTTAGTCACATGCAGATAACCTGTTTCCTTGCATTTTGGCAAAGCATTTGCTATTCACTTCCAACATTGGGCAATTTATTTATTTTTTTTAAGAAAGATGTGTGGGTAATTCTCCCAGCCTGCTGACATCTTACTTCTGAGGCCCTATGCTGTAGACCAATATATTCGTCACTTACTTTTAGAGCTTGTTCTAAGATCCAGTCAGTCAGTGTTCTCATGAGTGGTTTGCTGTCACTACACGTTCCTGTTCTGGTGTATTCATCATGGCACAGCTTTTTTCTTCAGCCGTTGCTGTCAGCACAAAAACCTGCTTGCAGCTAAGTTCATGGTCATTACTTTGCATAGTGTTAACTTCTACCTTGAGTTCCTACACAAAGTCTGAGATCAGTTTTCACTTGCTATACTGCTTTGGCAGAACGGAGTCTGTTTATTGCCATAACTGTAGTTTGCACACAGAAGTCTCTCCTGAAAGATTTGCTGAGCTCTCCAGATATTCTTTCTTCACTGTTTTAATCACAAGCTGAGTTCACATAAACAAGCAGTGTCTCCAGTCCACTTTGTGAAATTGCCCACTCGTTTGATTTAGAGTTTTCTTTGTGAAAGGCTGTAGAACTGTCAGTTATTTCAGCCAGGGATTTTTATTTTTTTTATGGTGATGATCATCATTATATGAATTGTGAGAGAGTTTAGCAACTGCAGTCACACTTCAAATCCATTTTGTTCATCTCTGTGAAAGAATAAAAAAAAGAGGTTATGATACCTTTGTAGCAGAGGCTAAATTAACTGAAAGAGGATCTATGATCAAGTCATGACAGCTTAAGATGTTGCTGTGCATCATCAGAGCAATGGTAATTGCCCACGTGTGTAGATTTAGTTACAGCAAAAGGAAGGTGAATTAGGAACTAATTGTCATTTGTTCAGGGGAACTAATGACATTAGCTCATTGCTGTCAGCCCGCTATATGTCTTAGTTACAAGTATGTGCACAAACATTTACTGCTGATCAGCTCACCTGCAGGAACCCATTAAACTATGATAATAAGATGTCTCAGGCTTAAACTGGGTATTTCATCTGCTTATTCTGATGAGACGTGCCAATCTTGAGATGAGTGTCTCAATAGTGTATACTATCGTTTGTAAACATTCAAGTGTATTGCAAAGTTCATCACCATATCAACGAAACTCAGAAGGACAGTTATTTACTAGGTATAAAGTCAAATAAAATTTTGAGTCAACACAGTTTGCAATTTGAGCCTACAATATACATCCAGGTAACACTTGTTATATCTACATTAAAATATTAAAAAGAAATGCTGCGATGTGAGCATGAATACAAAACACAAAGTGCATATTCTAATGCAGTGTTCTTTCAGTGGTGCCTGAAGCATTTAGAAATGCTGACCCAACTTTTAAAGGAGGCCCCAAACCAGGAAGGGGGTTGCTTGGCCTGACTCAGGGAAGGATAAGCAGGACTACGCATTTGCTAATCAAAGATGACAACCATAGGTGGATACTAGAGATAACTGTGACCTAAATGATGGTCACTAACAGCCAAGTCACCCAGCCTCCTTGCATGGGACTGAGAAGCAAAACTCTGGGGCAAAACTGGGAAAAGGGAGGCAAAGTAGGGCCGCATTGCCCACACAAGCAGGCTGAACTTGATATGGGAGATGAGAGTAAGGTAATAGCAGTCTTGGGTTTTGTTATGGCCTGAAAAGAGAAAAGCAGGGCTTTTGCAGGAAGTGGCAAGGTTTGGGGAGCAAGGAGATAACCCTTCTGCCAGAGCTTTGTTTAGACTTGGAGGTGGTCCTAATTCTGCTTTTGAAGCCATTTTAGTCTGCAAAGCAGTTTGTTTTTCCCAGGCCTCCCTCTTTCCCTGGACTGCCTTTTAGAAGACAATGCAAAGCAAAAACAAACAGCAATTAAGGTCAGGTAACACTAAATGTCTGACCTGAATCCACAAACACAAGGGATCTTTGAAGTTGAAGCTGGAAACTTCATCCTTAAGTCAATTGTCTTAGTATTGCTGCAAATGCCAAGCTGAGATCATCTAACAGACTGAGACCACAGGTAATTGTGTAAAGAAAACAAGGTACCCAACAGATGGAGTTAGGACTTTAACTCTGTACATTCTGGCTTCTGTTGGCTTAAAAGAATATGGTGTTTCCTATGCTTATTGCATGGTCCTGAAAGGATAGATAATAACACCATCTTTTCCTAGTTCAACAAACAAACTATAATACCCAGCTTTGAAAACTGAAAAACCTCCATCTTTCAGGTGTTAACAGTTCAAACAAAAAGTCAGGTCTTAAAAGGTGAGCTTATATTGATCTATTTGCTGTAATTTGCATAGACACAATGCAGGGGGGACTTCTCTTTATGCTGCAGGAAACAAGGAGTTTACATTAAAGAGCACTGAAAGGTGTTCTGTAAGTTCACAGAGCAAGAAGCCCCTTTGGTCTAGATATCTGGATGGAAATCTCATGAAAACAGGCTTTTCCATAACATTTCCAGTCATTTCTAATCCTAACTGGCTCAGAAACATCAGAGTGATAACATTTCTGAAGTTATTTCAGTAGCCCTGGTTTTGGTCAAACCCAGGAAGCATGTAAACTTTACAAACAAACAGAAGTCTAACAGACAGAGGAAGCCTCAGAAGAAAGGCTTACTTCAGATTTAGTACATCTATTTTTTAGAATATTAATAAAGATGCTTTGTCTTTCATCCCAGAATCATGTACCCCAAGGCCTAGTCTGTGCTTCAATTTTTAAACTATGCAATTCTGTAAGCCCAGAGTTCCTCACTGCCGTGGTTAAATCTACTTTTTTAGCTGCTACACCTATGTGAGGCATTTTGTTCTACTATAGATTATGCTGTTGCACTGAACCAAAATAAAACTTTATTTGGGATATGCTGTTGCGGCTAGAGGGAAATATTTCAACATATACATGACTCCTCACCAGAAGGACAACTGTGCGAAAAACATGTGCTCTTCTCCTACTGTGCTGCTGCCTTTTTTTTTTTTACCATGATCCTTTCTCAAACAGCAGGACTGCAGGAAGTGATGCTTTGTGTGCCCTTTTCTCCCCTTTGCACATGCGCTATCAGTAACAGATGCCAAAGAGCATACCTCTGCTTGCTGTTGTTTGATTTTATCCTTTGTTCAAGCCTAAACTGGGAGTTTTGAATGCAATTCACTCTTTGTTATTTCATAACTTACTTTTACTCGTTTCAGGCTTGTCTGAAGCTTTGAAATCAATCCACTTTCTTCACAGTGGAGTCTGTGAAGCCCTGAGCCCTGAGACATTGGCATTGCATTAAATGATCAATGAACTCTTTTTCTTGCTTTATCAGATAGCGGAGGTCAGTATGGCAGGTGCTGTGACATCCAGTAGCAGCCACACTGAAACATTAATAACACCTTTTCTGTACTCTTGCCTACCAGTTTGCAACTTCATTTAGAAATGACATGACTACAATGGAAATGAGTGTGCCCAACCCACATCAGTCCAGTCAAGACAGTAGATAATTGCTTACACCACACAATCGTGACAGCTTGTGCTTCACAGCAGTTTTCCATGTAGTTTAAAAGGGAGCAAATTGCAGTCTGCAGCTTGGTGTTGGATTTGCCAATAATGTTATCAGTCTAAAGAATACCAAGATGTTTGCCTTTACGCAGTAGTGTTGTTCATCTGGCTTCTAGAATAGTCCAGTCTTCAGTATAAATGACAAAACATCGCCAGGAGGAAGAATGCTACACAGGCCACCAAGACCCAAATATTACAAAACCACAGAGGTTTGCTTGAAGTCCCTTCATGAAAGTATAGAGATAAGACACTATTACAAAGGAGAATCACTGCTGGTCTGTGAGCACACCAGGAGACTGGGCGTATGGCTGTGGAAGCTCTTCCCCTGCAAAAAACGTTAAATTCCTGTTGGCTTCAGCAGAAACAGATGGATCTGAACTCTTGACAGTGTACCGCCTTCTAGCCCGTCATGTCACTTCTCCATGTTTCATCCTTCAAGTCAGTCAGATGCGTGTCTCAAAGAGAGAAGGCTGTTGTGAAACAGAAGTACTTATTACTTGCTAATCCATTTGTGATCTTTGTATGAAAAGTGCAAAACGTTATTGCTAATGACACGAATCTCTAGTTCTTTAGAAATTCTCCAGCAAATCTTATGAACTGCTAGTGACAGAACCTCTCCTTTCTTCAAGTCATGCCATATCCTGCCCAGGCTGCCCAGGGAAGTAGTTGAGTCACCATCCCTGGAGGTATTTCAAAGATGTGTAGATGTGGCACTTAGGGACATGGTTTAGTGGTGGACTTGGCAGTGTTAGGTTTATGGTTGGACCAGATGACCTTAAAAGTCTTTTCCAACCTAAATGATTCTACGATTCTATGATCCTGTTCTTCAATAAGTCCCACAACGCAGATCTGAGTAGTGGTAGTAGTATCTGAGTAAAACTGGCAAAAAGCCTTAACACAATATCTGATGCAGGAGGGAGTTTTAATTAGGGTAGCTCTAAATGCAGCTTAATAAAGTAGAGATATGCCTGGACATATATATATCTTAAATTCTGTTTGCAAGTAATACACTTGGTACAAGGATATTTCCCACTCTCATGAGTGAAAGCATTTTGGTGAGTTTGGGTTTATTGCCCATTTAAGACCACATCAGAGTCATCTGATGCTTGCATGACCAACAGTTCCTCAGAACAAAGAAACGGAAGCCAGATTTTGGGAGCTACCAGCTATTGGCAAACCATGTGCAAATAAAGGGATCTGAACCTAATAAGGGTAAGTAAATTGAAAGCAAATTTTCCACTGGTAGTGTGCTTTTAAAGTATAGGCCATGAGGCTAATAGTGCTTTTTATTTCCTTTTTCAATCTACATAAAATTTAACTTGTAACTACACTTCTATAGCATGTCCTTGAGCTCCAGTCACATCTTTCCAACCTACAAAATTCAAGCAAGAGAAGGAAACATGATCCCATTCCCCCTTGACATACCTGTTCACTCCACAGTAGCCAGAGAGACCTCTGAAAGATCAGTGCTTTGGTGCCAGCTATGGACATCCTCTTGTTCTTGCATTCCACTCATGGGTTTTGATCCAGACTCAGGCAAATCTCAGTAGTAGGATGGTTATTCTAGAGCAGACTGATCCCTGAGCTCTATCCGTCTCCTGCGGCTAGCCTCTGTGACTGCCCTGGTCACTGCTAGGAGTAGGTGCTCTTGCTCGCAGCGCTCATGGCCAGACACAGCTCCATTTGCAAATGGTCCTTCCCTTACTGCCACTCTTGGTGGGTGCTTTCTACTGGCAATGTTTGTGCCTGGCTCTTCCTGCTGACCAGGCCTGCTGTTAACTGCCCTGCTAATTGCTCTTAGCTAGTTGTTCCAACAAGGTTTATTCCTACGTAATCTTTCCCACCACCTATTTGCCACTTTGCCTGTTAATTTGCTGGCTGCTGCTCTAGTCTGTAGGGGAGGCTCTCACAACAACCCCTGCTGTGAACCAATTCTTTTATTAGGGTTGGTGACATGCAAAATCCACAGTCTCCTCACTCCAAAACCAGAGGACACCCTTCCTGCAACCATTGTCGTCCTCTAAAACTTAAAAACTGCCCAGCACCTTCTTTCCCCAGTGTAAAGAATGATACCATGTTTTCTCCCTCTTTAAAATCTGACTGTTCATAAAAGAAATGGTCGCAAATACTGAAAAAAATGCTGAAATAATATTCTCACTTCATCCTATTGCATCAGCCTCTTCCAGACTCTTTCCTTTAACTTCTGAACAGATACCAACCGAGGGTACCTCCCTCTCACAGTACTCAGGGTGTCTCCTCAGCCTTCAAATCAGCTGACTTATGCCACAAGTGTCATTGCTAGCATTGCTTTTGGTGATTTTGCTTTGATTATTATTATTATATTATTATGCTGTCCTCCTAATGATTTAATATTTTTCAGCGCTGCAAGATCCTCAAATAAAGATCATTATATGTGTGTAAAACATTACCAGAATTATGCATCTCATTCAGATTACAGCTGAAGAGATTCTTCTAAGTGGGAGCCGAATTTCTTTGGCAGAGTCAAAAATAGAGGCTTCCACTGTGTAATTAAACCATTCATGGATGAAAGATACAAAACTTTCTTCCTTTCCATGGCACAACTCATTAGGGAGTGGACTCTCCAGTTGCTTGAGTTGAGCACCATAACTTGTAATGGCAGTGGCTTCCTTTATTTCTGAGCGAAAGAGAAAAATAGACAGAATTCTATGTGGACCTTCACAATAAACCTTAAAAAGTTAAACTTTTTGTCCAGGCCAAAAGAGGCAACCGAAAGAATTACAGCAAAACTCTGCCTGTCAAGAGGCTAACAGTCTGCAGAAAACACGTACATCACTAAATGCTAACTAATCTGTCAGACATATCAAGAAAAATCAAAGCTTATTACAAAACGTTCAAATAAAGAGTTGACAAAAATGTTGAACAGTGTTAGACATGAAACAGCCCGCTGGGGAATTTCCATAAGAAACACATCCATTTGGTAACAATTCCCCATCGACAAATACTTTTTGAAATCTGCCAGCTGGCCAGATCTTAATCCATTTAATGTGTGCTATATTGACACTTTAACTGCTATGGTGCTAAACCAAATTCCTTTGCAAGAATATACTTATGCTAAATCTGAACTATTACGTTTATTAGCCAACACATGATCTCATCAAAAAATGAAATAGCAGAAAATCTATTTTCCACAAAATCATATTGATTGGCATTAATGTGTTCTATAATTCTTTATTGATTGATTGCGTTCCGTAATTCTTTATTGGTTGATCCTGTCTCTGCTTTATCTTTATTTTGCCTGACAATGAAAGCTACCTAGGTTAAATTTAAAACTGAAACACCAGGAAAATAAAAAAACTCTTAAAAATTACAGAGGAGAAAAAAAGCATTGCCAGCATCTGTAAATTCATCTTTACAGAGGATGCTCAACACCAACACCACTCATTGTCCGGGATGGTTTAAGGGTAAGGAAATTAGTAGTACTGCAGTTAGGGGGCAAAGTTTTTCACACAAAGGGCAGAAGGATCATATGTCATTGGAGAAGTACCTTATATTACTGTTTCTCTGGAGACAGTTTTTATGATTCATTTTCTTTCCCTCATTCACTATCTGTTCTATTTTTGGTATAAATTGAACCATTGCTTTTAATATGATTTCAACTTTTTAGATCTATGTTTAGATGTTTTTTAAGCTGTCCACTAAAAGAGATTTTTTTTTTCCATACGTGAGGAAAAAAATAGCTTTAACACTGATTGGGTGGTAATTGCAAGACTCTAGTGCGCATGAAAAGAGTCTATGATTATTTATGGGTAGATTCTTCACATATTGAGCTCCTGGGCAGTGGTGGTGTTCCTCTGGGGAAAGTTTGTAAAGAGTTTGATTTAATATAAATCCAGAAAAGTGAAAATATTGATGTAGACTTTTCCTTGTGCGGCATTTAATGTTTAAATTAATTTAATTTAAATATTTGGTTTAAATATTAAATATTTAAATTAATTTTAAAAGTTAAACAATGGCTCCGGATTTCAAGTATTATGGCCTTGATTTACTGAATTCTATGGCAAAAATCAACATTAAAATCATTTACAGCTTTTAAAGATGCAGAAAAAACAATGGTAGGGACAATGTTAGAAACTTTGTTATATACAGGCCGAAGAGCTTTTTGACTGAAAATCTGTGCAATTCCAGATCACAATTCCAGCCAATGTCATTATTTGTCTTTTCTCCCCAAGAGATACTAACATCCTTAACACCATACAAGAAACTGCATAAAGAGGCAGGAGTTAATTGTGTTCTTATCCAAATTTTGAACACAAATTTTGCATGTAATTATACAATTATTTTGTCCTCAGGGCTCTTCAGTTACTCGATGTCTTCTGTCCAGTTCCCATTTCTGTTTTGGGACTCCCCCAGAAGAGACAATCTGGCAGGCCTGAAGCATGTTTGAATAGCAGTAAGAGATACTGATATATTCAAAAAGACCCCAGCCGTCCCAGGTGGAGCAACAGGTGCAGAAAGCTGAAGTGGTCCTTTCCAAGGACAGAAGAGAAGTCAGCTCTTTTCTGTTGTATGGTCGTGATCCACTGAAGATACTTTACCCATCACGCAAAAATTAATTGTCCTTGACAGATAGATGTGGATCACTGATAAAATTCAGAAAAATTTATGTCTATGGATAATCTAACATAAGTCAAATAAATTACTTGTGACATGCCAGCAATATAAATAAGGGCTGTTCCTTTCCTTAAAAACAACTATTTTCTCCTTCCCAGATATGATACTGATGCTGCTATTATGAACAATTAACATGGGAGATTTTAAACAACAAAGATTTATAAAAATGAGGCAGTGAACGGGAAACCAAAAAACCTTTACAGTACATGTGATTTGATGTCTGAGGAGTGAATATATATTTATAGTCCTTGAGGATTCTCAAGGGAAAATAGCCTGGCTTGTTAACACCTAATCAGACGGATTCACATTGGACTGATAAAATAAAAAGGGGAATCTTGTTAAAGCACTGGAAGTTGATGGAGTGTTTTGTTACTGATAGTCTCACTCTCAGCAAGACCAACAGGGTTTGTACAATCTAATTATAGGGGAAAATGGATACAAAATGTTGTCATGTCTTTAAGTGGGGGACTCGGGATGAGTTAGTAGAAGTTTTAACTGGCTAGGCAGGAAAATGTTGATTAGTAGCACTGATGTGACTTGGAAGGTTTGAACTCTTACATTTAGGAAAAGGGAAATTTTAAAAATAATTTAACAGAAGATGTGTGGCTCCCTGGAGCTGCTAATACGCCCTTTTCTTTAGAAGACACTTAGGGGAGCGTTGATTGAGCATGGGCAGAGGAAGCAGCATGAGCAGACCCAGGGAGCAGCCTGAAGCATTGCCAGCTTTGGCCTCCCATCCAGACTTTGGAGGAGCCACACAGCTGCTTACCTTACCCCCTGGAGCCTCACTGGGACCCCAGACGTCCTGGATGTCAGAGCCAGAAAGCTCAGTGGTGACAATGGTCACCCCATAGTGAGTGTTCAGCTAAAGCACAGCATCTGCAGAAACACATGCATTTGGTGATATCTCAGCCTTCTGGGCTGTTCAAAGAGACATGCTTCAGGTGGTTTTTCATTCAAAGAGAGGGAAAACCAGACAAATGGTTACCAGCTCAAAATCCCACATGGCACAGCCTCATTTACAGCACTGTGGCCTCCCTGCTGCTCTGGGACCTTCTGTGTCCCAGCCAGCTGGTGGGATCCACACACTGAGCAGGCGTGCATGTTGGTCAGGGTGCTGGAGCTGGGAGGAGGATGCAGTGCCATATTGCCCCCAAGGGGAACCCTCCTTGGAGGCAGAGCTGCCTGCATGCTGCCCAGCCCTGGCCTTGTCACAGGCTGTAGATGTCCCATGGCCAAGTGGAGGAGACCTCATAATCTGGGAGAGCAGCAATTCGAGAGGTGCGAGGAAGAACTGGAGAACCAGTGCGGGGCTTGGCAGGTAACTCTGGGGGCTCCACCTTCTCCTGGAAAATGGTGCCTCCACACCAGAGAGGGGCAGGGCCATCTCCTCTGGTCTCTGGTGGCATGGTGTAGTTCATGTACACCTCAGAGCTGGACCCTTCCCATGAGCACTCATGCAGCAGCATCCAGCCAGGGCAAAACCTTTCAATCCCCTGGTGCAGGCAGACCTCTAGGTCTGGGGAGTCTGCTTGACACCCAGATCCATAGAAATGGGACCCTGGCATCTTTCACTGGGCAAACCCTCCTCTGGTCATGTTTAATCAGCCCCTTAGTCACCCTGCAGCAGTGGTAATAATGCTATTGTTGACTGACCACAGGAACTGTAATCACTGTGCCAATCTAACACTTTTTAGATGAGGTCAAGATAATGGTGATAAAATCACTTGAGGTTGTGGAAACATATACATATATATGGGTATATATGTTGATTTCAAAGCCCATCTAAGTCAATGGGGAGTTTCCTACTTATTACCATTAGCTTTATCTTAAACTCTGTGGGACTGACATTTAAGGGACCTAGCAACTGGGCAGAGACTCTAGAGACAAGTTTATGCAGCTGTTTTTTCCATTTGCCTCTTGATGACATAAGTCACCTCTCCCTATGACTCAGTTTCCCCATCTGCAAAGGGGGTAGTAAGCCTGACCTTCCTTGGAGATTATTTCTTTCTGAGGATGAAAATCTACAGATAAAAAAGGTGAGATGGGCTGGGTGTTCTTACTTTGCACCTAGAAATGAGCCAAGAAGTTAAAAACACATGAAATAAAAGAAGATGAGAAACTTAATCCATTTGATTAAATGTTTTTGCTTCTGGTGGGGAAGCTGAGCTCTCAGAAGAATTTGTTTGCTATTAGCAGACAAATTTCTCATCTGCAGCTGCAGAGATTAGTAATCTGCGGCTACCCAGAACTAAAATCTATACTGTCTGCATTCAGAGTGCGTCACTATCAAACTCCTGTTAATCACTTTGTTAGTGCAACAGTGGTAGCTAAAGCTGATTCCCAGGCTCAGACCCTGCCCTTGGTGAACATAAAACACAAAACTCTCCTTGCCTTTCCTTCAGGAAGCAGCATCAGACTGGGCTCAGCTAGAAATCAAGCTGGAAAAAGAAGTCTGGGCCCTAATCTAATCAATGGAAACTCTCCTCACTTCTACAAAGCCAGGGTTTAGCCCTGTATCCAAAAATAAATATCAAGGATTTTCCAGCACATATCTGCGACTTTTCAGAATGAGCCTCAGTGGGCTTCCTCTGAGCGGTGGCAGCCAGCAGCACTCTTGTCAGCAACATTTATGAGCGTCTCCTTCATCAGAACATTGTATGAAATGTGCTTACCAACGCTTGCAGCTATCGCACTTGGTCAATCGTATCACAGAGCTTCTGACCTCAGAAATGTATTTAAGAACATTTTTTAGCTATGGCCAAGTTAAGGGTTGCTTGTCTGGAGGGTGTTTTGGAAGATAGTGCAGCCGCATACTTTGAATAAGTGAATCAAGTGAATCTCACATGTTCAATAAAATTTTCATTGGTTTCTACAGCTACTGGGACAGTGCAGGGGAGGATATGAGGTCTAGTCACATAGCTGGAAATACAGAGGAAGACACACGATTCAGTAATATCTCAGCTCCCCACAATCCAGTAACAGGAGTTCTTTGGCACATGAATCTTCCATTAACCACATTTTTGGAACCAGGCTGATGGTCAGGGAGGGCTTTCTGTTTGCTTGATAGATTTATGACAGGATTTCATTGGCCTTCTGCTCTGCGTTTATCTGGCTCTCATTTCCAGTTAAGCATTCAAAGCAATACCCTTGGGCTCTGACTGCATGAGAACCAAAACCATTGAGCTGAAATGGCTAAAATTTGCACATCTTGCCTAGGAGTCCATGAAACCCTGGATATAAGTATGGAAGTCTTGTCACTGAGCTAGTTTGGCCACTCAGACTGGCCAAAGCATCAAAGTGAGTCTCCATGTGCTGCCACTAAATGCTGGAATTTGGGGTGAGTTTTCTGTCACAAACAGAAACACAAAATATAGCAGTTCGTGTAAATCAGGGCACACCCTAAAACACCCACAGCCCTCTGTTACCAGCACAGGCAAGGTTCGGTGAAGGACACGTGTCTCACTAAAGTTCAATGAGCAGAAAAATGCAAATGGAAATTAAAAGCGTCAGAAGGAAAGTGACAGTAGGGTTCAGGGAATGTGAGGGGAAGGGTGGGCATCAGAGATGCAAGTCACCAAGGTTGACCTCAGACCATGGAAGGAAAGATAATCATGGATGCCAGTAATGAAAGCAGATGGGGATGTGGTGTAACATTGGCTTCCCAATACCTCTTTGACTAATAAAATGACCAATACCATAATGATGCTTTTCACCACAAAAATCTACAAGTGTCTAAAGACTTCAAAGATTGTAAACTCATTTTATAGATGACAAATATTGATGAATAACTCAATTAAGAGCCCCGGAATGCACCACTCAAATTTAGAGCTGCTTGCCCCAAGCTGCACAATGAAGTGCTGTGGTATAATGTGAAACGTACTCCTTATTTTAATCAGGGGATATTTTCTTCTCCACTTACAGTAGGAAGAATAATGGCTTTGTCTTCTTTATGGTGATGGCAATCATGAATGAAGGAGTGCAAAGGAAACATACCCAATGTATGTCAGCAAAAATAATAGTAAGATTTAGCCATTTTGTAAGTATTTATTCTGGAAGCAAATAAAAAAAATTGAAAAGATAAGGGGTTTGGGGCTTGGGGTTTTTTTGGTATAAGGCTTTACACTGCTTTTTCTCTTAAAAAAGAAAAGCAATGCTTGTTAAAAAAAAAAAAAGTTTTCCCTGCCTTCTAGCCACAGATGTAAGCCACATTAAACATTACAAAATTGCCTAATGTTGATGCAATTGCTGATCATAGTTGTGTTGGTCATTTTAAGGAACCAGACCCACAACTTTGATTTGGAGTCACTGAATCAGCCAAATCCAAACACAAATTCAGCCTTGGTTGCCTTATGCTGGAAGTGTGGCTCAGGAATCCACCTCAATAACCTTGCCTATTCATTCATTTGGCTTTTGTGAATGGAAACCAGAGATCTGGGGTATTGGCTATAGAGGGTTGGTTTGGTTGTGATTTGGTTTTTTTATTCTGAACAGAATACTGCTTTTTCTACTGTGGATATTTATGTGATTTCATATGGCCTGATGTCATTCAGATTAGGTCAGGGCATCCTAAATTTGTTTGTAAGCTGACCAATGTAAAATTACAGAGAGATTCAAGACCATACTTCGGTATCTTTCCATGTCTATTTTGTGCAGATAAATATCACCTAGGAAAAGGACAACCAGCTTTGACAGAATTACAATATCTAAGACTTTACTAGAAATGGAAGCTGTGATTATAGCAGCCTGGCTTAGTTTTACAGAAAATTGTGAATTTATATGTTATTGTTCAGTTATTTATTTCCCTGTTGTCAGGCATTTTATTTTTTATTGATAACATCTGCAATTGAACCCACATTTGTTTATCAAAAGGCAACTACTTTCTTTTAAGTTGTCTGTTCATGAGAGTTTTATCCCATTTTGCAAGTTATGGTGTATTATTTCACACAAAAAGTCAAGCTCTGTCTGTTTGCAGGAGAAAAGATCTATTCAATTGTATGAAGGAGCTTATCTAAAAAATACAAATATTACCCCCCAACCAGACTGTTGCAAAACAAGTTCTCCTTCACATCATCTCCTTGTGTATTTGAACACACAGTCTTGACAGAGAGAGGCATCTTTCAGCCGATCTTCTCTTCCCCTCGCATCGCTCTAACTCAAAACCAGCCAGCGTTCAGCCTGGCCATTTTCACGTGGGAGGCAGGAAATAAGTCAGACTCTGGACTATCAATCTGCACTTCTCAGCTGTCCCCCTTTATTATTTCTGAATATCAGAGATTTTATATAATAATTATGCAGCATTTTAGCTGTACTGGTCACTCTCAACAAGGCAGATTTGGACTACTGTGAAAGCCAAGGTTTAGGGTCTGAAGAATAGGCTTTTTCTCACTTAGCTTAGCTGCCTAAGAATTAGGCACTTTCTTTAAATGATCACCCGATGTTGCTCATGAAACACTCATCCAAACAACCTTAAGAAGGGATGAACTGTCATCAGCAGTGTCTACATTTGTCTGTTGAAAAGTGAGAGAGAGTTTTAGTGACCATCTTAGACTCAACATCTAATACTTAGATATACAAAGTTAGGAGAGATGAACTCATGCATGAGAAGTATATGCTAAAACTACTTAGCAGCTTTTGAAATTATAGTTATACAAGTAGAACAAAAAAGCTTCACCTGGATATAGATTAAAATAGTTATCACTTTGCTGTAGATCTACATCTACAAATATTAGAACCAAAAATCTAAGACAAGATGTTAAAAATAAGTGTGCCAGGTGTATATTTAGATATCTAAAGAAGCGGTAAGAATTTTTTTTAAGTGTGTATATTGAGCAGAGCCATAGGGGCTGGAGGGAAGCTACTAGCGTTTGGTGCTTTTGAAATGAAGCTATGTGTTGAAAGCTCTAAACTGATGGAGAAATCTGTTTTATGCCATTACTATTGTTATTATTGATTTTCGCCGAAAGGTTTTTTATCCTCACATAGGCCCATGACAGAAGATCAAATTTTGTTGCTTTGTTTTATATTAAAATGAAAGGACAAGATTCAGTTGTCCTGAAATCTTGCCTCAGGTGGGACATACAGAGTCAAGCACCTCAGCCCAGGTGTTCATGCTTAGATTTGGACAGGCAACTCTCCAACACCATTACACTGACAAGGAGCTAAAATGCACCATGCAACTCACTTGCATGTGCTCAGAAACACCCCAGCCTGCAATGACTGTATCTTAATTTTGCTTTCATTCATCTGCGTACTCTAAACTCTGCAAGAATCTGCAGGAGCACCTTGTAAAAGTAAGTGCGCTCTGAACAGCCCTAATAAATGCTAACATCAAGGGAGGATGTTAGCTGGAGGGCAGCTGGTGGAAGTGGGAATCAGCCGTATCTCAACCATGCTCTTGAGTAACACTAGAGCTTTCACCTAAAAATCTCAGAAACCATAACGGATGATTTTTGTCTGCTTCCAACCAATGACGTAGAACAGCCCTCGCAAGGAAGAACACAAAACAGGTTAAATGTGTGTATGCACGTGGGCATATATCTGTGTATAAGAGGTAGCATTTAGGGTCTGTGTGGAACTGGACTGATGTTTAGAGGTGTTCTTCTGGACTTCCTCATAGGAAACAGGGCAAGAAAAGGATGAAGAAACACATTCAGTGCTCTTTACCTGTCAAGTGATTAAAAATGGTAGATTTATCCAGGTAGATGATAGATGCCTGTCCCAGGAAGCATCACTTGTATCAAAACTGCTTCTTAAAGCATGAATCTGGAAATACCTTGAAAGATGGAGGCTCCTGGAGAGCCTTTTGGTCTTATCATGTATGTAGAGATATAGAGAATTGTCTACTCTACAGAGAGCAATACTTTTCTGTTCTTGATACTGCCAAAGGCTTGGATCTCTTAAATGATAGCCAGTGACAGGAACCAGCCAAACTTGGATGATAAAAACCTGTACTACAAGAAAAACACCATAATAATAAGCACCACATTCTTAGGACCAAAAAATAAAAATAAAATCTAAAAGGGTAGATGGGCAGAGATATTTGCCACCTCCTAAGAAGATTTTTAAATCAAAGGGGGACACTGTGATTAGATTAAGGCCCCAGAATGACAACAACTCAGCTTTCTCTTTGAACTCAGAGCAGCTCCCAGGATGAAGTGGTGTTCAAAGACAATTCCTTTGCATGAATAATATCGGGGAGGGTTTAATTACCACCTCCTCCTCTCATTCTTCATCCTCTCTAGCCAGAAAGCTCAGGTTTCAGCAGTTTTGTTTCTCACTGACATTGTGGCAGACTGGGGGGAAGGGAGAAAAGGGAGAAATACTACAAGGCTGGGAAAAAGGGCAGCAGCCAGTGAGCTGTGGCAAAAAGGACACAAAATAAAAGAAAAGGGCACTGCCTTCTTCATATATAAACCAGTTTAAAAAAAAAAAAAAAAAAAGAAAGAAAGAAAGAAAGAAAGAGCTATCCTGTTCCTATTATAAATCTCTGGAAAGGGTAGTGTCAGAAAGCGCAACTCTTGTGCAAAACAATCCTATGGCTCAAAACTCATCTTGCTCAGAGGTGTTACACTATAGCTATATGGGAACCGTGGTATATACTGAGCAGAGCTGCTTCAAACCTAGTTTCACTTTGGCTAAGTCATCTTAAGTAGAACTACAACATATCCAGACCAAGAATGAGTAAATCCTAATGTTCCCCTGTGTGAATAAAGACAAATTCATGTTGCCTTTATATTTATGTTGTCACTTATCCGCTTTTTGATGGATGTGATGTGCATTGCTAATGTTATTGGCCAGTAACACCAAACAAAGAGGGAAGTGTGAGTCTATTTTTACCAGATTTTGGATCTTTTCAAATACAATTGACTTGAGCTCATAATACTCACAGCTCAGAGCAGAAGTAAGAAATGCTCTTAGTGAATATTATTAATAGGTTACGATCAGCTGTGCTATCGCTTGTCTCTGCAGACCTCTTAAAATAGCTGCAATAAGAGTGCCCTCTCTGGACAAAAAACTAATCTCTCCACACACTGCAGAGACTGGGATCTGGTTGTATTTGCTTACTCCAACCGGCTCAAAGCTCTCTCTGTAACACTCGGTGGCGAATCGCCTCTTGCTGCTCTCTGCCCGGCTCATTTGCCAGCTGAGGATCTCTGAAATGTGGTGTCCCCCGCTGTAGGAACCACACACCCTTCCTGACATGAACTTTCCCTTGCCAGGGCTCTGCCATGAGTCAGTTGGAAGCAATTACTGTGTTGTGCAAAGCTCACGTTAGGCAATAGCAGCTGTGTGATGAAGCAGATTCCTCCCAGGTTGCTCTGTTTCCAGTGGTTTCTGACTAACCTCCCTGGTCTGTGCCAGGCATCGATGGGACACCCCACTGGGAGGGAATGGCTTCATTTGCTCTCCTCCAGCATCTGTCTTGGGTGGAGGGGAAAGGGCACAGAGCAGGCAGTTGGAGTGCACTCGGTTACGTCCACCAAACCCGAGGGCACCCAAGGACACCTGAGACCAGGGGAAAAGGATCGTCAAATGCCTAATGCCTGAACTACCAAGTAGAAGCAGCCTAGAGTATCAAGGACACTCTCAGAACCTCAGTCTGAGCTCAGGTTTCCACATCCCATCTGCTCCTGTGCTAAACAGCAATGGGCCCTCCTAGAAAAGCTCTCAGGCAGCTCTGCCTGCTGAGCAGAGGTCATATGAAGACTCAGCACAGGGATATTGAAGCTTTTGGCCAGGCACACAGTGCTGGAGCCCATCCACGCTGTGGGCAAGCGCTCCCCCAAGCCTCCAGGACTTACCCGGAGAACCACATGCGCCAAGTCAGAAGCAGCCCCGCAGGTCCTCCTACAGGCAAGAAACATGGGCAGAAAGAGAACTGACACTTAAGCCTGGTCTTGGGGCTATTTCTGCCCTGTAGAGGCAGCCCGTGAGCCCCTTTTGTGGTCTGTACAATAAGGCAGGCCTAACCCTGCACCACACAAGGTGCTGCTTGGGTGATTATCTCCCCAGCAGGAGGGTGAGGGGGAAGCAGGAAATATTCAGTGGAGCTGCATTTCTGTAGGAACAGAGGAAGACAGAAAGTAAAAACAAAACAAAACAAAACAAAAAAAAAACCAAACCAACTTTTATATTTTACTTCAATGAAAGATCCCTCTCTGTTTCCAAGAAGTGGTGATGAGCCAGTATAACACATCACCACGAACTAGCTCTACCCAGCTCCACACCTTGGGGGTTTTGGTTGCTGATTTGCATTTACCGAAACATTGCCTGGCTGCTGAGGGGTTTGATCAGCCAGCCAGAAGATGACGAAACAAATGACACCAGAGGAGATGGAGGTTCCCAGTAGCAGACACAAGGTAAGGATTCAGGGCACTTTGCAGCCCTGCCCTCCCCGCTGCGGCCGGCTTGAACAGCCCACACAACCACTGAACTCCTTTGGGGAAGACTGGCTCCTGGAAGAGAGAAGAAGATAAAGAAAGAGACATGGACAGTTCATCCAAGATTAATGATGGAAAAAAAAATAAAAGGACTTGTAAGAGGAAATTTTCGCTATGCCAGAATCATTATTAATCCCCTGCAACTCCCTATGACTAAGAGCTATTAAACTTCATTGGCATTTAAAAATGTAGATATTCCATTGCACAAGAAAAAGCAGCTAAGATATTGGGATATGCAAAGGGGATTAACTGTAATGGACATTTTTCATTCATGCATTAAAGTATTTTTTCAAAAGAGTTTATTACCTTGCCTCTTTAACTTCTGGCAAGTTGTTTTTACCTTCTCTATTTTTAACTTTTTTTAAAAAAAATTTGTCAGTGGTTTTTAATTCCCATACCAGTTTCTATGAAATTAATCAGAGAGAGAGAGAGAGAGAAGTTTCAAAAATATGAAGGTATTCCAGGCACTGGGTAAATAAGTGTCCAAACAAGGACCAAAATCAATTCGCTCACTGAGAGTACATGGGCACAACCCTTAGTAGACATCACAGAAGCAAAGCTTGACAGGAAACAAGCCTTGATGGTCGCAGCATCACTTGCTTTGATACAAAATGATATTTATAGAATTTTAATTTTAATGTTTTTGCAACCTTTTCTCTTCAGGGTCCACTTCACAGGTAAATCTAACGTAGCATTTTTGTCTCTCATTGCTTTGCACAGCATGCTATTATTTGAGCAACATGAGACTTTGAGTTATCTGTGCAAAGCAAGACTGGCATTCAAGTTTCCAATTTGTTCAGCTGTAAATGGAGACCATAGGGACAAGGATCAAATCTTTTACCCAACAGGGATGATATGACAGTAGGCACTACCAGGCTGCTTACACACCACATACTCCAAACTCAGGTATTCCCAGCAGCTCTCAGCTGAAAGACCATCCTGCTTTTGAGTGCAGAGCTGGCACTGTGGCTGTACAGGGCTGCCAAAGCATCAGCACGTGGCAAACCTTTTGCAACGTTGGGTTGGTGATTGGCAAAAAGCTAAAGCCCCAGGAAAGGCAAAAGGCTGAAAAGCCCCTCTGAGGCCGCAGACACCCACGCATGAGTTATCATCACTCCAAGCCTCCCCAGCTCTTGTGTGCACCTGCAAACTGCCTTTGAACATGCAGGTGAGGGGTTCTGATTTCTTTGCTACCTCCTATAGCAAACATATGATACTGCCTCCTGAATCTTCAAGCTTACACTAAGCTTACAATGTTTGTCTGAATTAGGGTAAAGAGGCACAAACCCAGCTCTTGGAAAGCAAGTGCTGCCAGTTCATTGAAACGCGAGGCCCTTTACCTCCTCCGTAAGAGAGGGTCTAGGGCAGCTAAGCAAACTCAAAGGCAGCATACAAGATAAAGGCAGCTTTGAGAGGAAGGATTTGAGTTGGTGTTTTTCCATTGCTCCATTCTAGAAATAACAATCAAACCTCAGGAAGGGGTGAGGTGGCACCCCATCATTACAGACTGTGTGTGTTGGTGCACAGATGTTATGGAGATATCCCTAGCTGGGATCTGGACCTGAGCTTGAGCATGGAAAGTCCCTCAGGAATGACTCTGTACTTCCCGAGGAAGCAGTAAAAATGTTATAGGTCTCTGCAACAACTGGTGTTCGTCTGCTTTCACAAACCACATCTTGACATTCATATTCATGCCGACATTTCTTGAATGCAAGAAACAATTAACGTCCCTCTTTTTTCCACTGTTACGAGGAATTGTAACTAAAGGATGGAGGCAAACTCCTTCTGTCCTGGGTCCCAGGAGAGAGAAAGCCTCGGTACATCCATGAGCCAGGAGCACCAGAGGGTGAATCTAGGGAAAAGCCACTGGCTGTTGTTTCAGAGCACTGGGAGGAGGCAGGCTGCAGGTTCAAAGGACCCTGCAGATGTGTCTGGAAGGGAAGTGGGGAAATAAATGTCTGTTAGCTGCGACTTCCCTTGGACCAGGATGCAAAGGGCATCGGCAAAATTTTCTCTTGTTCTCTTGAGAACAGAGATTTATGAGAAGCCGTCCCCTAATTTAGTTCTGCTTTTCCCATGATTTCTCTGTCTCCACTTGGGATGGGTCTCCTTCCAGCGAGGAGTACAACTTGCACAGATGAGAAAACCCCCGATCTTCAAAGGACTGCAGCACATTGCCATAATGCCGTCATAGCATGGCTTAGCCCCATCTATATAGGCAAGATCAAACAGTATCCTGCAGAGTCAGGATGCTATTGCATTACAACATGATTCTTCCCTGTGACAGATTTGGCCAAAAGCCAGGCAACAAAATGGGTATGCTCACAGTGAATGGACTTGGAGTCATAGACAGCAGTTAGAGATTTATGCTGCTGCAGTTGCTTCAATCTCCAATGTACTCACGTCAGAAATCAAATCAAGACGCTGTCCCCCAGTATTCCAGGCTTACCCAGCCATCTGCAAACCGATGGTATGAACTTTGTGCCTTGTATGTCATCACTGTACCTAAACATCTTGCATTTTTCTTTCAAAAATGTGTTCATCGAGTAAATTAGTCATTAATAATAATTAATATCAGTTAATATTAATCTGCAGAAAATGTGGGGGGAAGATCCTTTGGGAATATCCCTTTGTGAGCATATCAAGAAACTATACTATGCTCTCATTTTCTAATGTAACTGCCCATTCAATGATAGCTTGATAGAAAGTGGCATAGATCTTTTTGGTGGCAGTTTGCTGCCAAGATGTTTTAATGAAAGGGAATCAGCAGGAGGTAGCAACCTGAAGTACCAAGCAATGCCGCAAAATCCAGAGATTTTGTGAAGATTTTTTTTCTGTCCTTCTTCATACATCTGTACCCTTGATTTTGGCCTTGAAGTCATGAATGTATTTATTATTCCTTCCAGCATGCAGGATGAATCCATCAGTACTGTGGATTGGAGAGGGGAGAGTGAGATAAGTGAGCCTGTTAGGGCTTGGTGAATCTAGCAGGACTAGCAGAGGGACTGAGGCCCTTAATGCATCTATGTTAAAAGGCCTTGTGTCTACTATAATCTGGAATTTGCCAAATGTTTACTGCATGCATGTAGGATTGAATATGATTGAATTTATGCCACGTACCCAGCCACCACATCTGAGATGAGTCACAGCATATGCTAGGCTCAAACCCGTTGCAAAAAAAAAAAAAAAAAAAAGCTAAGGGATTTACACAAAAATATAGTTTAGCATGGACTGAATGAATACATTTGATTGGGTCGAATGATGGGCTGCAAAATCTTAAGCTGCTGTAACTCAAGTTCCAGGAATCATATGCCTAATATATTATGAAGTCTGTGTCTATCCGAGTAAATGAAATTATTTAGAGTCTGCCCACTGGCCCTGAAGGGTCATGTTATGGTTGGTGTTCTCATGACTGGGCTGGAGCCTGCAGCTGGTTCTGCCTGGTTTGGTACAGTAGACATAGCCTGACATGCTGTCAGATGAGTGTATTCAAAAGGAAAAAAAAAAAAATCTTTCTTGACCTCAGAAAGCTGAGACCTCTGCAGGTGACGTTAAATGTCATGGGAGGACAGAGCTCTCTCTGGTAAGTAGTTGCAGACCAGGGACTTGTTAAGTGTCATGTCCAGCAGGACCCTGAGTTCCAGCTGGATGGCAGATAGAGGGTGGCATTTTTTACCACTGGTCACGGAACACGAGTGTTTGCAGAATCACTGTTTAAATAACAGTATCAGAGCATTATGCTAAATTGTGTGTTTGCCTGCACAGACCATCGTGTGAGATGCAGAGGGTTACTCCAAAAGGTTAATATAATCAGTAGTGTAAGGTATGTTTAACCTCTAGAAACAAGCACATGCCAGGAGCACTGAAGATATTTTAATAGCCAGATCACTGTTGTGTCCTCCAGCCACAGTGGGGAAAAGCCACTCACTAAAACATGGGAAGATGTGATGGGGGGATGTCTCTTTAGCCATGATGCTCCTTTAAGAGTCAGTCCACAACATAACCAACAGCTCTGAATTACCCTCTAGGAAGCTGCCATCCTCCAGTGACTATGGAAAGATCTTGCAAAAACCATCCAGCCTTCACACACACTCCCCTCCTGCCCTAACACACTGTTCCCAGCTCAGGGGGTCAGAGACACAGTGGCTGCCTGCCTGTAGCCCGCAGCGGGGTGGCAAGGCTCACAGCTCTCCTTGACAGATGAACGTGGAAGTTCATGCTTCTTCTCATGGCATTGTTTCCATGCCTGTGTCTACCCGGAGGATTTCCTCTTCCCGTGACCAGCAATGAAAAGACTTTCCCCCGCCGTAGGCCAGAGAGTCAATATCACTTCTGACCGCAGTGAGCAACAACAGGAAAAGCTAAAGTCTGCATTGGGGCATGCTAACGCTGCCCAGTCTCTGTTGATTCACTGGTAGCTCTGATACGTCACCTACTCCTGTGGCTGTGGTCAGGGAAAAGACACCCTTATCGTCAAGGCTTCAGTCTGACAAGAGGCATGGAAGAGCAGTGTCTTTGAAATCTGCCCTCATAAACAGAACTGAAAACAACATTTTCAGTAAAAGATTAGGAGATCAAGTTGAATCAGCAGGCTCTGCAGCCTGTCATTACTTGCAGGTTTGCTTTGTTATCAGCACATACATTCAAAAGCATGTTTGCAGAAGGACTGTGGCACAGTCGCCCCATTCAAATCATGGAGGAAAGCAAGAAAACTATTTGGCTTGTGTTTGCCTGTGATGAGGTCTTGCCTTCTTTGTGTGCAAGCTGCTGGGGATCATTAGTACTCTGATATTCATTATTTGTAAGCAGGTCTGCTCTCTTCAGCTTCATTTCCTGCTCCTCAATGCAACACTACCAGACATTTTCACACAGTCTCGATGCATTGCATAACACGGGGCAAAAATCTTCAGCAACTAAGTGATCGCCTGACCATCCAATAGCCCAAACAGCTCAGCTGTCGTACGCTGCAACCCAGCCTCCTACCCAGACCGCATGCCAAGAAAATCCATGAAGGCCAGAGAGCTCCACAAAGTGGGACCTGCACCCTTCCCACAGCCTAGCAGTATATCCCAGGCAAGAAAAAATATAGGCAAATCCAGGCTCCTGGGGCAGCAACTGTTTGTTAGTGTTGTCACATAAGACGCTGCCGTAGACAAGTGTGTTGGGGCCCATCTTGAGATGTACCCTTCCTTGGTAAGGTCTGCATGTCACAGACACATCACACAGTCACACTGCTCGGCAGCCAGCTGGGAGGTGCACAGCACCCCACAAGTGTTAGATTCACTCCTGATTTTTAGCTACTTTTGATGGAAAATGTGTCACTAACTCAGAGCTACTGCTCTGATGTGGGACTTCCAGAGAAAGGAACAAGAGATACATGTGCCCTTTGATTTCTGGCAAATTTTCATACAACATGGGCAGTAAATGGGCCTCCAAGCTGTATGAGTGCAGCTGCATCCCTTGGGGTCTCCTGGGGCACCTGTAGTCCGATGCCTGCAGGATGGTGACCCACCTCTCACTGAGCTGGTGACGGTAGGGAGGGGCTGTCAATTTAATATTATTTGCCTTCTTACCATTGATCTGCAACATGAATCATGTTCTTGGGAAGTGAGCAAGAGACCATGTAATTATTTAGGTAAAGTGGCAAGTTTGGGTGAACTGGTTGGTAAGTACCAGCAACAGACAAAAGAGCACCCTAAAAATTAATAAAAGAGGTGTCCTGAGCCCCAGCCTAAATCTCATACACTCTAGGTAAAGTCTCACTCATTTTTTTTATTTCAGTTAATGAAAATTTCATTTCGATGAAAAATGAAATTAGATGGAAATTGAAATTTCATTTCAATGATTTTTTTTATTATAAATAAGCACCTTAGAGGGTCCAGATCCCTGTGTCTTCGTTCCCATGTGGCAGCTGAGGATGACTGCACTGCCTCAGTTGGCAGCACTTTTGGGAGGACAACCTCAAACACCAGGCTGGCAGAGGCCAGGGCAAAGCTGCAAGCAGGCTCTGACCGGCTGCACCACTTCAGTGGCCTGCCTAGGCAGCAGGGAGATTAATAAAGGCAACTACCTCAAACCAGCCATGGAGGCTTCTAAAAACGACTATGCTGGTGGGTGTAAAACCCACTATTCTGTCCAGTTTCTCCACCTGTAGGCAGCTGGGAATGTACAGCAGTATGTCCCCTTCCTTGTAGCAGCCCATTGGAGGTGAGAGACCCGATATCCTCCCAGGTGGGGAACTGGTCCTCTTCAGGGATGGTCAGGCTCTCCAGACTGGTCGGGATCGGCCCTGCCAGGAGCTTGGCAGCAGCGAAATAGCACAGATGAACATGTGCCAACCTTGAGCTGCCTGGCTCTGGTCAGTTTAGTTTACTAGCCCAGTCATTGTTTGTAGATCTATCTTTCAATTGCATGTGCTCTTTGTTTTATGTGGTGTTATCTATGGATCCTACACAGAATATAATGCTGCTATTTAAAAATAACATCGAGTCGTTCTAAACTGGGCTCTCACTACTGTCACATTAGACTATAGGCACGTGATTAAGTCATTTCTCTTAAATTAGACTTCACAAAAGAAACCTCTAAGTGACCCGGTTTTACTTCTATTCCATGCTGGCTACACATTAAAACTCATTACTTCAAACCATCCTGAAGGGCATTTTTGCTGACAATCACAGTCCATTCTAGCCAAGAGTTCTGGACACATCCAAATGTGCATGACTTGTTTCTAGTCTGAACCTGACTGCTATTAACTTCTAACTTGCTTCGAGTTATGCCTTTCTCTGCTATATGAAAGAGAAGTTGTTGGAAAGTTTCAATTTTGCAAGAGTGATTTCATTTTAAAGACCAGTGGTTTTGTCCAGATCCTGTAAAGCTTCACTTATAAATAACCTTGGATTTAAATGCCCAGAACACTGGCAGCCTCTAAAATGGTTCTGTATATAGCGAAAACAACCACAGAGTTTTAGGTCTGTCTGCACCCAGTCTTCCTGAGCCTCAAACTGCCCACGACATTTATATTAAAATCTGCAAGTGGATTCTCAGTTGCCATAAAATCATAATTTAGGGCATGATTCTGCTTTCACTTACACCCATATCAGTTTCTGTGACTCTCCCACTCCCAGCAGAATCTGCTACATGTGGAAATAGGTGTGGAACACACCTGACATGTCAGGCTGTTTGTTGGTAGCTTCATGGAGTTTAGGGATGGAAGGAACTGCTAGATCGCTTAGTCTGACATCCTCATTACGGAAATCCATTCAGTTATTCTTGTACTGGGACCAATAAATTGCACTGAACTAAAACGTAGCTTCCAAAAAAGCATCCAGAGGACTTCAAAAGATAGGAATCCACCACTCCCCTTCATCGTTCAGACAACTGTTAAAGAAAGCTCACTATTAAATGTGCCTCCTGTCTAGCTTGAATATGTCTACCTTCCACTTTTAGCTTTTCACTGTTACATGAAAAAGATCCTTATTATCTCTCATTTTCTTACTGTGAAGACAACTGTGCATTGCAAACAGTTTGCTTCTCGCTTTTGTTTTTTATAAGCTCCGCACAGTAGCTGATCTGCAATAAAAGAGTGTGTGTAAATCCTTAACCTTAGAGAAGATGCAAGAAAAGAGCCCTTCAGCATGGATGGGCTCAGCCACCTCAGCTTCTCTGAGGGACCAGCTCTGTTCATATTTTCCTGGCAGCAATGCTACTGAGGACACTGTTTAGGGCAGTCCTGCTGCCGCCTACTACCGGCTGCTCCTTTCCGCTGGAGAACATCCCCGTGCCCCTCACCCTGGACAGCCAGTTCATACATGCACATAGGAAATGGCTTTCCTGCTTTGCGGCTGCCTTCGACACAGATCAGTTGACTGAAGCAATGAGTTAAGCCCTGCAAACTCTGTGGGTCCAAGCAAGGGAGCAGACTGACATGTGCGTATGTGTGTGTGGTGTATGTTGGGGTGGACAATTGACATATTTAAGGGTGATAGGAAAGAAGAGGCAGGAAAAATGCACATGGAGCCATCCCCTCAAGATAAAAGCAAGTACTCAATAGTTTCTGGAGAGTGGCTAACATGCCATCAATTCATCCCCTCATTTGCTCTGCAGTAACCAATTTATTTAACCATAGCCTATGTCAAACTCCCCCCAAAATATATTTTGTCTGATCTCTGTCAAACAAACCCATTGCCTCCTTAGAAAATGAAGTCAGGTTAGTTCATTAAGATTATTCTCCTACTGCTCGTGATCATCTATGCCTGTGGACAGTGACAGCCAAGAGGTCCCTTTTCCCCACTACTTTTGATTATAAATGCCTGTTGGAAAACAGGTTTCTTTGATAATGGAAACAATGTAGATGTAACATAACATATAAACATAGATGTGATATACTTCCAATGAAACACATCTACATCTGTTTTCTATAGCACTGTGTGGATTGGCATTAATCATATCCTCCTACTTTTAATTCCATCCTGGTAGGAGAACCTAGCTTCAGCGACCTACGTTATCCCACTTGCCCTGACAGCACGATCACACAACATGAGCTATGGCTGAGCAGGAAGTAGCTGTGGACATGAGGGACTCACCACTCCCATTATGTCATTTTCTAAAACAAAGTTTCAGTGTGATTTAAGTGCTGCTATTGCTGCCCCTGTAATACAAGTGGGACACAAAGATTTGTGCCTCACCAGACTCTGTCTCTTGATCCCTGTTCCAACCTAAAGAGCATGGGATTAAGCCAATGGGACACTGTGTATTTCCAGAGTAATACACAGTCATCAGCAGAGGAGACATGCAGCCTCCAAATTTAAACTATTAAAAGGTGGAATAAAAAAAAAAAAAAAAAAAGGAATAATAGTTCATTTGTAACAAATGCTTATTTGAAAAAGTTTGTTTGTAACATTTGGCTACAAAAAGAAGAAAACAGACAAACAAACCCTTCCCCCCTCCCCAAATCTCATTTCAGCAATTACCCTAGACATGAAGTCCCTTGTGCAGGACATACGTGTCTCTGAATCAAGACAAGGCAAACAAGTGCCCAGGGAGCCCGAGGGAGGCTGGCAGCAACAGCTCCCCAAGGCACAGCTTTGGGGGTAGCCATGTTCGAGGATGGACTTGGGACATCTGTGTTACAACATAATCCTCTCTTGCCTCTGGCAGCACCAGAGAAAGTCTGATGTCAGGAAATCATGCTTTAGGACTCTCATAGACGTTGAGGACTTGGTTGCATGTATGATGGTAGCGGAGCTTGGTGATAGCTCCTTGCCTGGCTAAATGACAAACGTTCATCATGTTACAAGCCTGGCTTACACTAGCTGTTTGGGTGGTAGGAAGGCTAGTGTGGACAGGGGGTTCAGTAGCCCTCTTGACACCCTTCTGCCCTCTGGCCCTGCTTGGAGCAGACACTGCAATTTGCCCTTGCCTGATGAGAGAGATGTGCTGGGCCCCGTAGCAAGAGGTTGTGTAACACAGATCATTTGGAGGTGGTTGGAGTGTGGGAATGGTGCTGCCTAGGGAGGAAGGCCTGAAACGGAGGAACGCCTGAAAGCCCTGGTAGACTTCATGCTTGCTGAGCCATGCTGTACTTTCAAGGACACTCTAAACCATCGTAAACCAGATTGCTGCCAAAAGCAGTTGTCCTGCCTTCTCCATGCCCAAGTTACTTGTTCTTACTTTTTTTCTGCTCCCTCTCCCCAAACAGCTATTTTCTAACCTAGGTCAGTTCTTCTGACATAGGGAAAGGGACAGTGAGGAGACAGGAATGAGGAGCCCAAAGCAGGAGGAGGGCGAGATGGCTGTTTTCCCTGGCACTGCCAGGTTAAAACAGCCACAAAACTCTGGCTTAAACTAGAGGCAGACTTGTTATTTGAGGCAGACCAGTTGCTCAAGGAGCTCGGCTTCGATGCGCATCCTAAAGCCGCTCTTCCTCTTGGCGGTGACCGAGCGCACCTGAAAATCTGACCACTTCCCCGAGGTACCCAACAGATCTCCAGTCTAGGTAACCAACGACTTTAAACCATTTATTGCACGAGGACCCCCCAGAGTGCTGCAAAGTTTTCCCACCCCGGAAGGTAAGGACAGACAATAAGTCGGCGCGGAGTCACCAGCCGGGTTTCCTAACGCTGTCTGGACATGGTCCCCTTTGTGGGCTCGACGCCTCTAAGCAGCGACCTTTGTGGTCCTTGAGAAAACAGCAGGGGGGAATGAGAAGCTGATCCCCCCCATCCTCCCCCGGAGGGTCCCTGCCAGGGCACGGCGAGACACAGCAGCATCCAGCCCGGCCCCGCGCACCCGCCCGCACCGGCCCCGCATCCCAGCTCTGGGCGTTACCAGGCTCCGTGGTGCTCCTCTCACTTCAACAGTGCCACCTAGTGCCATTTTTGAATCATTTCAAGTAGAAACGGGGGCTCGAAAGAGGGGAAATCCGCCTTTGGGGCGGAGAGGAGTTACAAAGGGAAGGAGCCCGTCCGTGCGAGTGAAAGCTGCTGGCAGGCGGCAGACGGTGGGGTGTGCTGTTAACTGCTGGTGCCCCTGGCTAACTGTAAACCATCAACAGAGCACAGAGTGAACATTTCTGGTTAAAAAAAACCTAAAAAAACCCCCTAAACCCAAAACCGTACCAGCATTTTCCAGTTCTTAAATTGTCTAACGTGTTTCCTGGCTTGTTTTAAGGCAAGTGGCATGGGTATTAATGCCAGTGGGAGGGAGCTTCCTTGGTATTTACTACAGCAAATGTTTCCGAGAGTGAATGGGTAAAGCAGGATTGGAAACTGCAAAGTTCATCCATTCATAGAGGCAATTCCCTTATTAATAAAAACCAGCAGCAGCAAAAACTGTCTCAGCCGAATAGTGGCTGTGGGAGGGACAAGTCCCACACCCCAAGCCTAGAGATGCAGGGAGTGGGGAAAGTGGGGATTTCCCCCTCACTGCGGGCCGCGAAGAGGAAATCAGGTGGTGGCAAACATATGTGTATTGCATTTCTCTGCAAAATTTGCAACTTAGCTAATTGAATTCCTGCCGCTGAACTGGTCCTTGGCTGAGATCATTTCAATGGGCAGGGTTGGTTTCTTTTTTTTTTTTTCCTCCTTACAGGAGTTCCCTCCCCTCCTTCTTCCCATCCTCCGCCTATTAAAACAACTCAAGTCTCACTTGTTAAAAGACCCCATAACGTGGAGGAGGCAGAAAAGCAGCAGCAGCAGCAGGAAAGAAAAAGACTTCTGGAAAATATTACCCGTTTGCTGCTGCTGCTGCTGAGAAACCTCATTGAAACAGTTACTCGGTCAGCAAGGCATCACCAAAGAGACTTTATCTGATGCTGTACATCTTTCAAACTTTCAGACGCTGCCTTGCAACTTCTCCAGGCTCCTGGCTAGTCGGGTTTGAAATAAGATCTTCAGCTTCGACCACGAGAAACTAACTCCTAATTTATTACTTCTAACTTTTTTTATTATTATTATTTGAAAAAAAAAAAAAATCCCACAGCTTTGAGCTAGAAACTGAAGCAGTGAAAGACAAATACCTGGTAACTGTGAAAACACGTGGGAGAAAATGAGTAGGACTGAATAGCCTTAAACGATTTTTTTTATTATTTTAATTTTTAATTATTTTTTATTTCTGAGCGTCTCAGTAAGTCCCTGAAAAGTGCGATTTGATCTTTTACCTCAAACTTGGAAACTGTTCAGCGGGAGCAACGGTACGTGAGACCACACAGCTGGCTGGAGCCCCTCTATGACCAAAGGACAGAAGGACAAACAAGGTAGGTGATTTACGATTACGCTTCTGTCACCTCAAGAGCAGAAGACCCTCTCCTCCCATCCCCACTATTCGAGGGAGGAAAGCTGAAACAGATCCCCAAAAGAGGAGTAGGGCGAGGGTCTTACCGGCTCTGTACTACACCTATTTCAGCAATGAATAGGACCGTAGTGAGGATGAATGAGGTTTTCGGCTTCAACCCCTCCTCCGTGCAATCCGTGTAAGATACTGCTGAGCCTTAAGGTTTGCCAAAAAAAAAAAACCAACCCACAACCAAAAAAAACCCCAAAAAACCAACCCAAAAGCCCCAACCGAACCTAAAATTAAAGTAAAATGGGGCAACAGGTTAGGCAGCCGCGCCGCCGAGCCCGGCGGGGGAGGCGAGACCTGCTCACAGCCCGGGCTGGCGTCTCCCCGGCCGCCCCCTGCCTCTGCATCCAGGGCCGGGAGGGGGGACGTGACAGGAGCGGAGGGAGGGCTGGGACCGCCGGAAGGCAGGCGAGCCGGCGGC
>WAAD01021865.1:0-188151 GCA_013389945.1 Fregata magnificens | reverse complement strand
CGTTCCCCCTCGGGAGGCCGCAGGTCCTCGGGGCCTCCCTCCCGGCGGGAAGCGCCGTCGGTGGCCTTCCGCAGACCGCGGTGCCCCGTGGCTCTTCCCTGCGCCTGCGGGGGTCTCGGTTCGTGTCTCTCGGGCGCGGCCGAGACCCAGCTCTTAAGAGTCTTGACACCCTTCACCTCATCTTGCCGGACTCCCTCGCAATGCTGGCAAGGAGGGATGAAAGGGACTTTTAGAGAGAGTTTACCCCATTTCCCCGCCCCGAGAGAAGACCCCGACATGCTACAACCCTCCTGGTGGGCACTGCCGAACCCCTCTGCGGTGACCCCACATCTCCCAAGGCATAGCCGCTCCTCCCCGTTAGCGCTCTACTTCACAGTCTCCTTCCTTATGGAGCATTTTTCCATAGGGACACACGCGTTTTTTCCTTCAGCACGCCTTGCGTGTAACGTGGGTGCCTCGGGGCTTGCTTAAGAGACAGGATAGGTCGTTTTATGTGGGCATGATGGCGGTGAGATATGTTCTCTTTCCCTGAAAAACTGCTCAAAACCCAGCCCCCACCAAGGTTAGAGGAGTTTTGTCACTGGGGTCAATAAAGCCAGGATTTTATTTCATGCTAGTAAATATTTCTTATCCTACATGCAAGTGCAGAAAAACCTGGGAAAAGCGTTTCTGAGTGGGAAGAGCAGCTCTGCTGGATTCAGTGGAGTTTCCCATGCTAGTTCGCTAGCAACAAATGCAGCTGTTCATGTTTATGGTGTGGAAGCAAATTTGCTTCATTCTGTTACTATTCAAGATTAGTGTATAAAGCAGCAAATTACTCCTCCGTCCAGTGTAGTGGGACTTGACTAAGTCAAACAAGATATGACCTGTGCTTCATAAACAAATTACAAGATGATAAGCTATGAACACCAAATAAATATTTATCTACTGGAGTAAGGCATGGAGTAATCTGTTTTGTGCCAAAAGCATCCATGGACTTCGTAACCAGCAACCAGAAAACATTTCTAAACTAGATTTTTGTTTAACCGCAATCCAAAATATTTGAGTACAAGTATGATTTAGTTCTTGATTTATTTCTTAGAACATTTGTTTGGGGGGGTGGCCTTCTTTTAGTTAATTTAACAACTAGTGTATCACTGTCTACATTAGGGACAAATCCAACCAGCAGCTGCAGAATTCATTCCACATTGGTTACTCAAACCTGTAAGAGACTAAATTTGGGCAGTTTAGTGGGAAACATACATTGAGCAGACAGGAGATTCTTGATTTGCTGATCAAGGCCTGTGCATACAAATACAGTTTGCCATCATTACTAATCCTGTTCTTTATTTTAAACCTAACCCCAGAGTTCATTTTAGTCTTATGTGAGCCCTTTCCAGAAGATGAATGGCATGACAAAATCTGGAAGTGATAAATAACCAAAAGCACCAGATATGGTAACTCTGCTGTAGTCAAGATGTACAGATGTAACATAACTTTTCAGTTTCCTCTCTGCAGGCTGTAAAATAGAAGAGGGAGTCTGGACAGCTATTTTATGCTTGTAATTAATGTGTACCTGGAATGATTTGTACTTCAAAGATAAATGATTTATTTTGCCACCAAAATAAGGCTAATAACAAATCTAAATATTGGCTGAAAAATTGTAATGCTCAGATACAGTTTGTGCATACACACAAATTACATAAGGCCACATACAGTATGTGTCAGCCTGCGTGCACGCACACACACACTCACGCGTGCACTCAAACATGCTCATGTCATTGAAGCAGCTGATCTGTTGAAGCCAATGCTAGTATTGCCACAAGTAAGAAGGTTTTTTTAAGGCTTGTAAAAGATGATACTCTTCCTTTAGCTGTGTGCAAAACAGCCCTCGGTAGCTGGATGCACACATACCCACGTATGTCAGCTTTTATGCAGTATGTCACTGATCCCAGACATCTTCCTGAGTAAGTGTTGCATGTTTATTACAGACAAACCCATACTGACTCTGCCTTCAGGTGAATATAGGTAAGGAAAATAGGAAGTGGAGTATTGGTTTTTGTTGGATTTGTTTGAGGAAAAACAGTTACATGGAACTGGAGACCCGGTGGGTCCCATGTCACACCAGAAAGAGTAACGTTACAAATATTAGTAACCTAAGCCTTATGAAGGGGGTTTGTAGATCTCCAAGAACCTCTTGCGTGGTCATGGTTCCCATTTTACAGGTGAGGAAGCTGAGAAAGAGAGGTGAATTCACTTCCCTAAGGTCACCCAGCAGGTGAATGGCAACACTAGGAACATAATCCAAATTGTCTGGGTCTTGGTCCACTCTCAGATTCCCTAATGTAAGAAATGCAGTGGTTAAGCAATGACCCATCTGACAACCCTCATAAGGGAGATTAATATGTATAACAATCTTGTCAAATGTACGCATACATTTTTATCATGCGTATCTCAGAAATAGCAGCTTCACAGAGAAAGATTTTTTTTTTTTACGCCTGCACTACAGAACTGCAAGATAAATTATCCACTGATTTCCCTCTCCAGCAAAATACTTAAGCGCACACTTATCTTTAATGACATACTTGCATGCTTTGCTGAATCCAAAGCCTCAGCACTGAGGTTCAGAGGACCATGGCTAGTAGACATTCAAGAATTCAGCTTCTATACAGGCATGTAGAAATGAGACATTTTCAAAGGTTTTCAGTGCTCAGCACTTCTGGTTGCAACAAAGGTTTGCAGACAAGTCTGATGTGCAGACCTCGTACGTGGGGTTGGTTTGTACTAGCATTTTAGTTTGAATCAGGAGTGTGCTATTGAAGCCAACACTACAAGTGCCCCCCTTCAACCAAATTGCTCAGGTTTGTGTTGCAAAGCGATCGCTGGGCACACAAACTGGAGTCCTCTTGAATTAAACTAATTGCAAGATGTACCCCTGGAGCACACTTTTCAGACACTAATGGGTTTTCAATCTGTGGGGTGTGACTAAACTTAGTTCAGAGTAAAATATGAGAATGGATGGAGGGTGGAAGTTAGGCCCTCAGCACCACGTGTTCTGCTTCACGGATCTGTTCCTGTAGTATTGGACAATTTGCTGATGTGGCCATAGCCCTAGACGTCTGGAGAGAGGCACAGCTTTTTTAAACCTTTAGAGGTGAAGGGGACAAAACAAGCAGACTTGTGATTGAACCTTTACTGCTGTCTCCTGGACAAATATTGACTTTTGCAGTGTAAGGTTTTTTAAAAATGCATTCAGATGTTTGGAATTAATAAGTGCTAATTTGTTCAAACAACCTTTCAAATTGTTATGTTTTATCTGCAAACTTCCTGCGTCTCTCCCTCTTGCGTTTTAATTTTCTGGGGAAAAGCTAGCCAGAAGTACTACATGGCAATATGTTTGAATGTTGTACATGAGAGATGACTTCTGAAACAGATGATGTAGTGAGCTGCATCCCATGTGCTCCAAGCAAACCTAACTTGAGTTTGACCTCCCGTCAGTCACTGGTTCCACGTCCGCTATCAGCAGATGCAGGGGACCACCTGATTGCTCCCTTAGTCCTCACAGGAGCTACACAAGGGTTGGTACGGAAGAAGTGAACAGACTGCAGATAATATTGATGCGTTCAGACACCAATACACATAGGTTTTCTGGATATGTATTTGCCCCTATTCTGTTTATTACTCTCTTCATGTATTAGTAACAAATTAAGCGCTTTTTTTTCTCATTAATAACCATATGGATGGACTGTGCTATACTGTTTCAGAGGGGGGGAAAAGTGGTGCTTTACCGTGGAAGTCAGCAGTGTTCTTTGCTGAGTAAAGACCCGGTCCAAATCAGGACATAAGAACTTGCTGAATTTCAGTCAAGTGTCTAGATCTTATTAAAGCTAGATCTATGTACCATAACTACAGCTAAATGCTAGCCTAAATATTTTTCAGAATAGAGAGAACTCAAGTACATTTTGCTATGTTCTAATTTGAGATCTAAGGCGTTATTCAGTCTGAGAAAGAAGTGTGATCTCCAGTGTTAGAGTTAATACCCCAGTCATTACATGTACAGTGTAGGTATCAGTCAACTCTTTGTTAACCTAAAATCTGTTATGAAAATAATGTTAGAAGACTACAACTTTTAGTTATGCCAGTTCTTAATAGTAATGTAGAGTAAGTTCTCCTTCATCACAGGTGTGACCAAAAAAAATACTCTTTGTGTGGATTTATCAGGATGCCAAAAGAGACACAATGCCAAACAGTTCACTAGGTGGACTCTGATGTCAAGTATATGTGAGGGTTCATTTCTTGGCCATGCTTTTCCATAGGAACCTCTAAAGAGAGGCACACATTGCCTCCTCCTGTACAGCCACTACAAGGCACATATATGCTTGGGACTGCTTGGTGAATCAAAAAGTGTCACTGACTCAGCAACAGCCTACATAACATTAGGATTTAGCATATGGCTTTCATATTTCATTTCTACTAGGTGGGCTGATTAGTACTGACCAGCTCCATCCGTGGAAATAAACAGCTGCAAGATCATGACAACAAATTGCTCAGCAGTAGACTTTGAAGTCTCTCGACATACACTCATCTTGTGCACACAAACCTTGACCCTGTTTGCTGGAGGCTGTGGAAAGCTTGTACTGGGTTCCGCAGTGCGGGCTTAGGTGAAGGTGCTCATAAAGGATTTAGGTGCACAAACTGCAGAGTAGAATTAGCAGTACTATCTCAGGCTTCCTGTGCAGTACATGGGGGACATAGGCGCCTCCAAAAAGAGTCTGACACAGCCAGTGCCGTGGGCAGGGCAGGCTTTAATATGCAGATGTCTACAGCTACTTACTTAAAATCTGAATCTTCAATCTTATTGCCCACTGGAAATGTCCTTCAGGGCTGATGCAAAGCAATGGACCCTCTGACTTCTTTCAGTGCTAAATAGCTTTCACTCTTAAAAAAAAAAAAATAAAGAAAGAACATTGTAGGTACTGTCTTCCTCCTCCTGCTTTACAGAACTCGTTAAAAACCTGCCCAGAAAGTGCAAGATCCAGGTTTGACTCCAGAGACAGTGAGGTAACCCACCTTCTCACCCAGTGAAGAGCCATGTCCCTCTCCTCACTCCAACATCTGTTCCCACGTAGCAGTGGTTCCATGTGTATACAGAAGTGACCTGCAATTATCTTTGTTTATCCAGGAATATGGACTGGCTGCAGGTCTTCCGTGTGTTGATCACCTCATCCCTAGCCTAGGTGGTGCTTTTTTTCTTTTTTTAAGTGCTGCAGTGCCTATTTCCCAGGACAAACGTAGTGGTTTAAATCCCTCAAGGAACTGAAGATCCATTAGGCTGAGGCATAAAAAACTCACTAAGCTGCACATATGAGGTATGTACAGTAGCCCCTGCCAATTAGTCAGCTGTTGAGTAGGTCTGTAGTGATGGCAACTTTGAATATAAGCTATTACATTTTTCTGAAACAATATTGCTAGCACTTAGAAAGAGTGATTATCAACGAAATGACTGAAAAGTGATTGTGGCTTTGACAGTTAACGTGGGTGCTTGTCCTTCCACAAGCATTCGACACATCTTGACTCAGCATGGCATCATTCTAGGTTTGCACTGTTAAAATGCAGTACTGTACACTGGTTCTCTGGTAATGCTTGATTCTAGCTTCGTGTGACAAGTTCAGGAAACTTCAGGAATGGATTTCAACTGATGTCTTACTAAGAATGTCCTTTTACATTTCACTGTGTTAGGCCAGGCTAGATATTCGTAACAGCACTGTCTGACCTTAAAATCTCTGATGCAGCTATTCCCTGCCCTCTGTGCTCTTATTTGACTCAGCAGTTCACTTTTGGTCCCAGACTTGTACAAGCGTCATTTCCTTTTAAGTTCTTGGCTCAGTTATTGGAGAAGGGTGGAGAGTTTTTTGGCTTCTCTGCCATTGTTTGGGCACGTTCGAGTTGATAAAGATCAGTTCTGCTGGGCAAGTTATCAATAGCTCACGTGCTAAAGCTTGAGAATATTGAGCAACTTTTACCAGACTTTCCCTGAGATTCAGTCAGTTAAAAGACTATACATAAAAACCTCAATTGTGCATACAAAGGGAAAAATTTCTTTGATGAAAGCCAGGAATTTAGATCAAAACACAGTTTATTTTCCCAAGGTTGACAGTGAAAGGATAGAAAAGAAATGCTGTTTTATTAAGACCAGAAATCCATTTCTTGATCTTAAAAGACTGTTTTTTTGCAAGGGAGGGAAGCTGTGCTGTAATGACAAGATCAGAGAATTCATTTCTTTTTTTTTTCCTTTTGTGTGGAAACACTTCATAGGAGAGGAAGAGCAACAGCAAATTTATATAAAAGAAGCCTAGTGCAGCATATAGCCAGTCAAATGTAAACGCTCCAGATCTTAATCTAAATCCTGTGAGCTCTACTCATACAAGTGGTCCATTGATTTCAGTCGTATAATTCTTAATGTAAGTAGACTTTAGCCCATACTCACTAACAGGAATTTTCTATTTCTGGCAAGAGAAGTAGTGGACCCCAAATGGGAAAGCAGAGTACAACTGCACCGTTAATGAAACATTTACCTTGATGTTTGTAACCTTCTGCACGCTTGAGGGATTAATAAACACACAGGCTCTTTGACTTCAAGGTGATCTAGAGGGGATCCATTACTTAATCTGTTTTCTAAAGTTGAGTCTATTTTGGGCACTGCGTTTTAATTCACCTATAGTGGTGGTAAGCGTAAGCTGTCTTTTATTAGGCTTCTCTGTGACCCCTGTTGTGAAAGACTTTCAGACAGGCCACAGCAGGGACGGTCCCTTTTGCTGGTGGGTGATTACAGCACCTGTCAGAGCCCAGCTGTAAGTATTCAGGGAAGTCCTAGAGATAGGGTCCGATTTCTTTGACAGTGTCTCCAAATATACATTTAAGAGGCTTCCTCCTGTCGTGAAATTTAAGACCCTAAATAGCAGTGGAAAAAAGCATAGTCTTCGTAACTTCAAACTTTACGCTCGCCCGGTTTATTTTTATTTTGTAAGAGATTCTGTGTTGACTTTTTTTTTTCCAAGCCTGTAACTTTTCAGACAGAAATATAATTGATGACAGCTATGCTGCTGCAGCTTGATAGTATATTTTCAAGAAAGAGTTAAAGAAAGACATATATGATATAAGGAAGTGCTGTTCCAACTTCAACTTTGGCCAACACATGGTAAAACAAACATCTTCAGCAGACAAGCAAGATGATAACATCAGGGGAAATATGAATAGTAGTAAGAAACAGAAATATTAAGTCCATTACTCTGAGAGGCCCTAATTCAGCAAAATATTCAAGCATGACTGTCAGATTCATTGACTTGCAATGCACTTGCTGGGTTAGCCTTAAACAAATATTATCTGTTTTACGACCTTAACATCAAACGCATCAATTGACATAAAACATTGTCATTAACTTTCCTGTAATTCTGAGAAAGCTGTTGCATAAAATGGTTAATGTGATTGTCAACAAAAAGCAGTTAGGTGGCAATACATTCTGCCTGTCTGCCTGCCTACATTGTTTGTCTCAAGAATACCAGAGCACCCTCTGTGCCAGCCAGCTCCTCCATAACCCAGAGCTCAGGTTAGAAGAATTTACAGCCAGGTAACCTAAATATGCAGAAGTTGTCAGAAGCAACTGATGTTCTAATGAATTCCTGAGTCCAGGGTGGAGTCTTGGCTCTGTTAAGTTAATGCGTACTTTTGCCACAGACTTAATCTCAGTCAAGCTTTAGCCCTATACGCACATGCTCACACGTGCATATATCTACATACACAAATGTATGAATAATACATTTTTGCAATGGTATTGAGAAGACCTTTTAAAGCAGATGTCTGATTATATAAATATAAATTATAAATATAGTCAGACATCTGTTTAAAAAATTATAAATACATTCAGACATCTGTTTTAAGAATGTCTTTCCAATATTTTTGCAAACATAACTAAGCGACAGAAGCGATTCAGGGCGGGATGCAGTCATGACACGGATGGGGGGTGAGGAGGGGCTGCCCAGACATTCAGCTGTTCCGCTTGCCTGTGACCATATGAAGCGAGTGGTGGCCCAAAAGCCCCTTCTCCAACCCCTCCAGGGTAATATGACAAAGCGTCTCATTCAGCAAGCCTAGGCTGCCAAAATAAGATGCTGACACAGACAGCACCTTCTGTGAGGACATTACAAATAGTAGAAAACATCCCTAGTACTTTGAGTGTATTTGAATCTTACTTTACACGGAGGAAGCACTGCAAAAAGATGTTGAGCAAGGTGATGCAGTAAGTCCGTGACACAGCCAGAAACACAGGGTGTTTCTGTTGATGCTGAGCTCTATGTTGTAGCCACGCGCACCCCTTACGAGGTCTTACATCAGCAAGTGGTGGCTCTGCTAATGGTTTCTGTGCTTCTTTGCAGATGTATTGTGAGAGGTTTATATGTATCCTGAGAATACTTGGAACCACACTCTTCGGGGTGTCCCTCCTGCTGGGAATCACCGCTGCTTACATTGTGGGCTACCAGTTCATCCAAACAGAGAACTATTACTTCTCCTTTGGACTCTATGGTGCTATACTGGCATTACATCTCATCATCCAAAGCCTGTTTGCCTTCCTAGAGCACAGGAAAATGAAGCGGTCGCTAGAGACTCCAATCAAGCTGAACAAAACAGTTGCCCTTTGTATTGCTGCCTATCAAGAGGATCCTGACTACTTAAGAAAATGTTTACTTTCTGTGAAAAGATTGACCTACCCTGGAATTAAAGTTGTTATGGTCATTGATGGGAACTCAGAAGACGACGTTTACATGATGGACATTTTTACTGAAATCATGGGTAGGGACAAATCTGCCACTTATATCTGGAGTAATAACTTCCACGACAAAGGTCCAGGTGAGACAGAGGAGTCTCACAGAGAGAGCATGCAACACGTATCTCAGCTGGTCCTGTCCAACAAAAGTGTTTGCATCATGCAGAAATGGGGTGGAAAAAGAGAAGTAATGTACACAGCATTCAAAGCACTGGGGAGAAGCGTGGATTATGTACAGGTAGGTATTAGAGCGCCAGGTCAGTGCCAATTCAAACACACTTTGAAAGAAAGCAGCTTTTGTATATTTTGTGCAGCATGTTAGAGGCCATCCTAGTCCCTGATGAACACAGTGCTCCTTTCAGTCTGTTTGGAAACAGCTTGACCGTTAAAAGCGTATTTTGCTACCTTTTAAAATGGTCAACCTATCTGTGAATATGTTAAATCTGTGCACCAGCTACTGGAGAAATCTGAAATCCTTCCTCAGACTTCAGTACTGCTCCCTCATCCAAATTGTTTTGCTTCAGACAAAGCCAGTGGCGTCCTGAAGACCCCTTCTCTGCTCCTGTAGGTCAAGATCTCAGTAAGGTTTTATTTTGTGATGTTGTTAGCGGCCCCATATGCAAGCAGACAGACAGGTATTTGGTGGCACTAGGGAATACCTCAGAGCAGTGGTGGAGTCTGTAAAAAAGATGGGGATATTTTAAAGGCTTTGAAGGCTGTGCGGAGTATTCAATAAAAGGGTCAATGTGCAGCCTTGAAAGAAAGATTTCTTCAGCTAAAGCCTGAAGGAGCTTTTGCTTCATCACTTACAGCTGCATTACCTCACTCACCGCGACTTGGCCTTTAAAGCCCTTATGACACTATTCACTTAAAAATGAATTAGGCTGGGTCCTCTCTCCCTGTTTCCAAAGCAGCAGAGACACATTTCTTTCCAGCTGCCTTGGATCCCATGAAAGATTTTCTATGTTTTTGTCTTACACATGGAAGCACTCCTCACTCCTGCAAACAGCCCTGCTGACTGCGGGCAGGGGAAGAGGTCGTGTGTGGAGGAAGGCGGGTGGGATCAGGGTCTCTGGCTGGACACTGAGGATCCTTCCTTATCGATCAAGGCCAGCAAGGCTTCTTTGGCTAATCCCACTGAATATGAGATAATCTTCCTAATTAACCACCCTCAGCCCTTCCCACCTTCTCCCAACCTCAGAGCATCCAGCGGTCTCCTCTGGTGGAGCAGCAGCTCCCCGCAAGATGCTCTCTGCTGGCTCAGGGCAGCTGCATGGCTGAGCTGTATGTGTTTCTGGGGTCCATGCACAGCCTTGTGCGGGTGTGTGTGTGCACGCTCCACACAGCACAGCGTCCATGGGCACAGTGTCCGAGGGATGCAGAGAGGCTGCCGGTAGCTGGGCTGAGAGCAGCGAGTCCTCCACACACAGGAGGGGCAGAAATTGAAGAGTGATGGGAAGCGCTCTCTTATCGGAGCTGGAAGAGTAAGGCAAAGGTTTAAAACCTGTCCCCTACCACTTCCAAAACTGAAACTGATTTATTCTCTGAAAACAATGGGCTTAAGCTCTCCATTGTCTGCACTTTGGTTTTGTGCTGTGAGGGACTATGATGGAATAAAAATGCTGGTTTTCTTTATTAGCATGGTTTTATAATCTCTTCACACAGAAATATCAGATTGCAGAGAGAGAAGGCAGAGAGGAAAAAGATTCATTGCAACTTCCCTCCCTCAGTCCAGCTCTTGCATTTGTTCAGGGAACCTGGAAAAAGTGTTTCTGTTTCAACAGTCATAGCATAAACTGAGAAAATGGGAGAGATATTCTGGTCTTTCAGTCAACTAACACTCCTGACGTGGCTCAGAAGTTCTGATGAATGTGTCAGGGACTGTAACGCTGCTGTAAGCAGCCACCAAAGGCTGCAGTAATGATTGATGCCACAGTCACATCTACAGTCACACAGATGTTAGAAATGCAGCACCTTGGTGGCCCCGGCTACTACACATCATGATGCAATGCAGCTAAAATGTGGCTCTGTTTTATGAATGAATGAAGGTTGAGATATTTCAAATGGTTCTTTGGCGATACCCATGGTAAATTACTTTAAACAGGCCCAACATTTTAAGGGCTGAGCAATCGGCATCGATGATCAAGCACTTAAAAAAGTGGACCAGTCAGCACCATTGTCCACCCCTGAAACTGTGGGCCTCATGGTTCTTAAAAGGCACCTCAGGGTTATGGACAGACAATCATAAGCAGTCAGACCAATGCGGACAAAGAGCTGCTGCTCATTAGTGGCATCTCATTAAATACCTGAAACCCCTGTGAAGGCTTATTTCTGTCCTGGAGGAGGTTAGGAGCATGCAAGCAATCAGGTAGAGGAGTTAAACTGGCAGATATCGTCAGTGCAGAGCTGCTCGGGGCAGCCAGGGTGCAATTCATCTTGGCTTGATGGAGGTACCCATGTGGACAGTCCAGCGCAGCCTGAACTTCTCAGAGCAGCTTGGATAAACCGCCACTGTTTAAAACGAGTATCTGAACAGCTTGCTTAAGGTCGAGTGTCCCTTTCATGCAACTCTATGTCCCAAGACAATAATTTCTAGGTCACTCAGCCCTTATGTGGAAAGATGGCAAACTGGCTCTTGGGCTATGCTGGGCCACCCCTGGCTGGGCAGATCTTGGTGTGTTTTATTTGGCTTCCTAAGTGTCTGCCTTTCTCTGGGCATGTCCTCTTTTCATCTGAAAAAAACTCATCTAAAAGGAAAATGATGGCTTGTCAGCTTTGCCCCAGAAGCACAGACATGTCCACTGTGCTGACAGGCATGTGACAGACTGACATGCCCAGGACACATGCTGGTAATCTGTAAATAAATCCAGTGTTTTCAGGATTCCTCATCTCATATTGGTGACGTTGCTCATGGGCAGGTCTTTCTGCTATAGATAAATGCATCTGATGGGGTGGGAGCTGCTCAGCTGCATCAAGTGACAGGCACCGGAGGGAAAGCAGAGGGGCTGGGGGGGGGTCTGATCCCAGCCCACCACTCATGGGTCACAAGAAATGGGATGAGTATCACTGCCTGAGCCCTGGGTGCTCAGCAAACTACAGATTCCCTGTGCAAAACACTCAGCAACAGGTCTGTCCAGGAAGTCCCAGAGAGAAATATAGGCATCCTTCCTCCTCCTCAGCAGAATTGTTTTGCTCCCTTTCTATCACTGAGTGCTGTCACTGATGGCAGCTTTCCACCAAAGCCGGAGACACACCTTGTCCAGGTTACGAATGTGCTCCTCAGGATGAGTCCTTTGAGGAGAGGAACTGGATGCATCAAGGTAGCAGGAGCTAGAGATGCTTGTGGCTTTTCTCCTGATGGAAATATGAGAGCTTTCATCAGCCTTCTCCTCTCAGTCCCCTCTGAGTGAGCATGGAGGGGAGCATGTTGGCAGGCATTCAGCTGCATCCTGAGCTATGCAGCCCAACTATCCCAGGTAACCTCCCCGCTCAAGTCTGGTCCATAACGGAGCCCCAAAACACTCTCCTCCCCCTTCACAGACTGGACATGAAGGTTTCCACTCCCCTGGAGCAAGGGGGCTTGGGCTGAATTGAACGGTTGGATGAAAGGGTACCAAAATTAGGATACCTGATATGAAGCCTCACCAGAATCTGACTTAATAGGTTATTCATGCACAGCTACCGACTTTTGCCCCTACCGTCCCCATCTGAAATCACAGGAATGCAACGTGGGGATAAACTGGAAAGAGTATGAAAATTTGTAGGGCAGGATCCAGCCAGCCAGAGGGGTTTCTGCGGCAGCCTCCTCTGCTCCAGTTTCTGGGCATCTGCGAAATGAGTTTACTACACATGATGGGGGCACTGCTTTCAGCAGCAGCTGCGACAAGGAGACACCCGCTTGTTTTAAACAGGCTGCAGCCCCTGTCATTCGCCTCCGAGCAAAGGAAAGCAATGCCAGCTGCCTCGCAGACCGGCCAGCCTGTCTGAGCCCTCCTCCTACTCTCCGGGGGAAAACCAATTCCTAATGTACACAGTGTTTAGTTGACTAGGAGTGTTTGTGTAGCTGAAACGCCTTGTGTGTGTCATCTATTTCTGCCCTGGTCTCATGGAGTACTGCACTCGGGACTCGCTCCTTCTGGCCTTACATATTTTTTATAGGAATGCCAGAGGAAAATAGCAAATAATTTCTATATATCAAATGTCAAATCCCTGCACTACTAATAACACACCATGCATCTAAAATTAAAAATTAGTTTGTTCTGGAATCCAAAATACATATCTTACATGAATTGCTAAAGCCTTCTGTGAGTGAAAGAACTATTAGGTTTCTTCCCAGACTCCTCGCTGACTTTTTCTTTTTTATAACAAGTGTCTGGAATTTAACTCCTTGCTCCTTCCCTCATATGGCAGTGAGAAACACTTGACCAGGGTGTTACAACCATGCAGCCGATGCAGGGAAACCCTATGTCAGGGCTCAGCAGGAATCTGCCACACACCCACAAACATTGTCTTGCTCTGCAGTGCCCCATCTCTGAGAGCGTATCTCTTATGCGAGGAAGCCAGCCCAGTGTGCCAGTAAAACAAATAGAGCTGATACAGAAGAAGGGATTGTTTGTGTGCACAGCCCTAACAAGCGCTCTGTTTCGTTCAGCACCACTCCTTGCTGCCTGATACAAATGGCCTTTAACAGAAGTATCAATGCAGACTCCAAAGTGAGATTTAATTGCATTCAGGAGAATATGCATTTAGAGTCACTACAATCACTCACATGATTTTTATTTTCTTCTCTAGTGTACTCCTTAACCCATTTTTGTTCTTGTTTTGTCCTACTTGTAGGTCTGTGATTCAGATACAATGCTTGATCCAGCCTCATCAGTGGAGATGGTAAAGGTTTTAGAAGAAGATCCAATGGTTGGAGGAGTTGGAGGTGATGTGCAGGTGAGTATGGCGATTTTCAGATTAACAGAGGGCAAGCAACTGTTTGCACTGCAACAGATTTCCCTGCCTGCAATTGCGTCGAATATACTGTGATACTGTTATAGACGTTCTTATGATACCTTAACTCTTCTGTCTGTTGAACGAAAACTCTTATTCTTGGATGTGAGCACTGTATGGTTTTAAGACCCATAGAAAGCAAACAAATATTATTCTCCCCCATACATGTGAAAAGTGGGGCACTGGCATTGTCAGGACTGTTGTCCCATCTTTGAGTCTCTGGGTATAACTGCTTGCTCAGGATACCAAAGAAAAGCTATAGGGGAGCAGAGAATTGAGAACAGGTCTCCCAAAGCCAAGTCCAGCACCCCAAGCACTTCAATTATGTTACCACTGGCAGCCAAGATTGTTAACAATAAAAACCTTTTTGAAATGCAGTGCACTATGCACTCTGTGTGTTGTTGGGTTTCCTCTGCATCTCTGTCAGGCAGGTCAATGGAAAGCCCCCAAGTCAGCCCAGCTCCACTTCTGTTAGGACTTCCAGCATTGCCAAGTTTGGCTGACAACTACACCAAAGGGCTGTTGATTCCTTTTGAGACAATTGCTTCTGCTGCAATTTATAAAGAAAAATGCATATGAATATTTCAATTGGCCTTAGGATCGGTCCCCCATACTCAGTTGGGCTTTTACGTGAGTCAGAGGAGACAGGGCGATCTATATGGACAAGCACTTACTAACAAATGCCCCAGTAGTCCGAAGTATTTCAGGCATGTGGCTGTTAACTCCAGAAATTAAGATTCCCACAGAAGCCTGAATATCTTTGCGGCTCTGGACTGACCATGAACCAGGTGTCAGACTCACCCTACACATGTGAGATGCCAGGCACGTGTGAGTACAACCGGAAGGAGACAGTATGGGTTCAGCTATGACAGCGAAGGTTCATAAGCACCTGCAGAGAGAGGTGGGAAGGACCTCTGTCCTCTGGGGTGAAAGGTGGCAGAATGAAGGCTCTGGTCTTTTTTTTATCACAGTATATCCCGGGGCAACATAACAGGGCTGGTACTGCAGAGGCAAATCAGAACAGGTTGTTCCTCAGAGGGCCTAATGTCAGATATGGGGACACAGCCCAGGGTCAAACCTCTCGGGCAAGCCTTATGATACCAAAAATGTAGGCCAAAGATCACGCGCTTAGCCTTTCTCATGCTGTAGCACAGCTTTCGGAGGGCTGGAAGAAGTTCTCTGAGTCCCAAAGATGTGTGCATGGGGGGCAGAAAAGCAGGAGGCGACATCTAGGACTCCAACATCTCCTCTCAGGAGAGGCTGAGTCCCGCAGGTCCTTAACTGGAGGTGAAGGGAAAGGAAGAATGAGCCAGAAAGGAAGTTTCTTGGTGGAGAAGGGGAAAGGTTGTGAGAAAAAAGAGAACATTTTGGGGGAACAGACTTTTGAAGGCTACATCTCACTCTTCCTGTCAATGTCCTGGACTACACAGGTAACTCCTGGATTTGCCATAAGTTCGACACAGGATCACGGCTAATAGTGCTCTGGTCTCTGCAAATTCCTTATTGATCCAATGTGTGTATTTTCTGTCCCAAGAGCTCATCTAAAATGAAAACTTCTTGTATTTTGCAGATTTTGAACAAATATGATTCCTGGATCTCCTTTCTGAGCAGTGTGAGATACTGGATGGCATTTAACATAGAAAGAGCCTGTCAGTCCTATTTTGGCTGTGTACAGTGCATCAGTGGACCTCTGGGAATGTACAGAAACTCTTTACTCCATGAATTCGTGGAAGATTGGTACAATCAAGAATTTATGGGCTCCCAGTGCAGCTTCGGAGATGACAGGCATCTAACTAACAGAGTGCTAAGTCTGGGCTATGCAACAAAATACACAGCTAGATCCAAGTGCCTTACCGAAACACCGATAGAGTATCTCAGGTGGCTGAATCAGCAGACCCGCTGGAGTAAATCGTACTTTAGAGAGTGGCTTTATAATGCGATGTGGTTCCACAAGCACCATTTGTGGATGACCTATGAAGCTGTAATCACTGGATTCTTTCCTTTCTTCCTTATCGCCACAGTCATTCAGCTCTTCTACAGGGGAAAAATCTGGAACATTCTCCTCTTCTTGTTGACAGTTCAGTTAGTGGGCCTGATAAAGTCTTCCTTTGCCAGCTTCCTTAGGGGCAACATTGTCATGATTTTCATGTCACTCTACTCAGTGTTGTATATGTCAAGTTTACTGCCAGCAAAGATGTTTGCAATTGCCACAATAAACAAAGCAGGGTGGGGCACGTCAGGAAGAAAAACCATTGTAGTTAATTTTATAGGACTCATTCCAGTCTCCATTTGGTTTACAATCCTCCTAGGTGGCGTAATTTTCACTATCTACAAGGAATCGAAAAAGCCATTTTCTGAGTCAAAACAGACAGTTCTCATCATTGGCACAATACTCTATGCATGTTACTGGGTTATGCTTTTGACTTTGTACTTGGTTCTTATCACCAAATGTGGCAGGCGGAAGAAAGAGCAACACTATGACATGGTGCTAGACGTATGATGTTTCCGTGGGAAGTTACCCAGAGAGTTGTAAAGCAACCCAACGACCTTGTAGTATCTGTGGCATCAGATGAATGTTGCCAAGGGAAATGGATCATTGCTGCTGGGAATAGGACATTTATATTCCTCTGGGTTCATTTTCATCCTGCCAAAGTAAGAAAAAAAATAATAAAAAATGATTTTTTTTATTTCCAAGGGGGGGGGGGGGGGGCAAACCACACAGTTTCAACCTGTTCACAAGAAAATGGGAGAACTTCTATGTTTATGCACTTTTTTATTGTGCATACGCCTGACAGTGTTATGTTCTATATACCTCACTGGTCATGCTTATGTGTGTGGACAGGAAGGAAAGGAGTTTGGAGAATGGAGAAAAGGATCTTACAACCCCTTGCAACCTAATTTATGAACTTTGCTTTTTATAGTTCTGTTTATAGGAAGGGTCTTTTGTGTTAGGCTGCCAAATGTAATGCCAAAGGTAAATTTTAAGAGGCCATTGGCTGAGCTGTATTTTTATATTATTGTATTATTTGTGTGTGTGTATTTTTAAGCCAACTTTTTTCTAAATCACATATTTTATATTTTACTATCTGCCAAAAAAAGCTGCCTCCCCAACATTTTGTTCTTTAGCCTTTTTAAATACATTTGGGAAAAAAACCCCCATACTTCCTCCCCCAAAATTTGTGCTGAATTGATTTTGTTCACAACAGAAAGAATAAAAAGTCTCTCTGCATTTTTGCAACTGATGAATGGTTATTTCTGTGAAAAAGCATTTAAATGTGCTCTTTGAAGACGTTTATTAGGAAAGGCCCAATATTGTCCGTTTTTGAATACAAGCATATTTGTGCGTAAAAAAGGCCAAAGGGGTAGATATGTGCAATTTGGGGTTTTGTTTTGGAAAACATCGTAAAAGGGAAATTTGCTTCTCTGCTGAGGGCATAATCTCCCTGGCATGCGCAATAGCCATAAGGCAGGCCTCCATGCCATTGGAGAAGACGTTGCTATAGGAAAGCTCCCACTGATTTTATAGGGGACCTGAGGAGTCAAAAGCTTCTGATCTGGAGAAATATTGGACAGCCAAAACTACTATTGACTTCACTGGTGGTTGTAGTTGTTCATAATCTGCTGGTACCAAGGAGATAGATAGATAGTTCAGATTTTTGAGTTGAAAAAAAAATACATGGAAGGAAAATGTATCAACACTTTCAAAACGTGGGTGTCTTACTATAAAACTTCAAGAGTGCGCTTCACAGAGTTTACAGAAAATACAAACATCAGCTTCTGTGACATCCAGTGTAATATAGAACCCAGTACTGAGACCAAAAAATTGTGTTTGACTAAAGCATATCTACCAGAAAGGAAGCCAATTTTTTATCAGAAAACATCAAGTCTTACAAAATCCATCACTTCCTTGGTGCCTAATAATCAGTCTTTGACATTTATTTTGGACCCTGGTTTTGAGAAATAATATGCAGGACTAAATTCTGCAATCCTTCACCAGCCAAAGGAATGTGGCATTGAGCCCTAGTATACTTCATAAAGAGCAACAGAAAGCCAGCTGCATACAGATACCTGCCCTTTTTAGATTCTGGTCTTAAAAGCACTGTGGTAAAGCAGAAATCAGCATATGATGCTTAAAGAACTTAGAAGCATTTTCAGCTTCTCTTTTTTATGCAGACATGAATAGATTCTGCTGTAGAATGAACTGCACACACACTACCTTATTTGTCTGATTATCTTGAGGTACATGATTGCTTGAAAGTCATACTAATATTATGTTAATGATTGGAGAGTTGATTCATGTTGATTACAAAATAGAACAGTATTAAAAAAAAGCAAAAGAAACAGTAAAAATAAAAAAAAACTTGACTATGCCTTTTAACTATTTATGATGTAAGTTAAAGCTTGGGTTAACATTCAAATGTCAAATAAATCCTCTCATTCTATAAAAAGATTGAATTAATTGCCTGTATTTATTCTAGCAATTATTCAATGTACTTCCAATATAGGTTGTATAGTATAATTGTTACTTCCATAAATAAAATATTTTTGATAAGATTATGACTAATTCATGGTATTTCTGATCAGCACTTCTGCTTTGAAGCCATAAATCTGCACGGTTTGAAGGATGTTGTTACACTGTCACCAGCCTGATTTCCAAGTAGGAATTTGCCACCACGTAGCAGAGCACCTGGAGGAGGCAGGGACTGGTCCCTGCTCTGAGAGGCAGCACAGGAATCAGGAACCACAGGTCCCCCGGGCGCTGGTACCTGGCACCCTCATGGCACAGTATATGGGTAGTGCTCGGAGTCTCTGCCTGCCTCTGCCAGCAGCTGCTAGATGAATTCGGTCAAAACGTTTTCTTCCCTTTTTCCTCAGCTTCCTGATTTGTAGAACAGGAATAGCAATCCAACCTCCTTTTGGGAAGTGCTTTGAAGTTTATGGCCAAAGTACTTTACATGAGAGCTGATATTTTCCAGCCCTCCTGTCTGCTGGAAGTTACTACCCTCCATAGCTGGTGAAGCAGAGGAGAACACGTACATGGTCTTCTACTGCTCCTTGTTGCTGCTGTTTCGCAAGCCCACTTTGCCCTAGCTCAGCTGAAGTGCATATATGTGTTTTCTATCACTGAGGGTTATGGGCTGCAGCTGCTGGTAGAGCGACAGAGTGATCAGGGGTCAAGATGACATATCACACATCTCTCAGACCATGACAGACTCATCACAGGTCAATTACTTAGAAGACAGCTTCTCAGCACCTGTTACCCTATGTCTGGATACTGTGCCCAGTTTTGGGTCCCCCGGTACAAGAAACTGGATCAAGTTCAGTGTAGGGCCAATGTGATGGTTTGGGCTGGAGCGGAGGGGCTGAGACAGCTGGGCTGGTTCGGCTGGAGAAGGGATGGCTTCGAGGGGAGGACACCTAAGGTCACCTCCAGTACCTGTAGGCAGGTCATCAAAAAGATGGAGCCAGGCTCTTCACGGTGCTGCCTGGTGGGAAGATGAAAGACCTCGAGTTTAAGTTGAAAGGGAAGAGGTTTGGACTGGGTATAAATAGGGACTTCTTCCCCATGAGAACAGCCAGGCATTGAAGCAGGTTGCCAGGAGAGACAGTGCAGTCTCCATCCTGGGAGGGTTTCAAGAGTATTCTACATAAAGTCCTGAGATGCCTGGCCTGACCTCAGAGCTGCCCCTGCGTTGAGCAGGAGGTTAGGCTAGAGACCTCCAAGGCCCCTTCCGACATGAATTCTCCTGTCATCCTTTCTGAAGCAGGTGCTGACAGTCTGCTTCCTAATGACAGCTCCCACCCGCACGGAAGCTCATTCCCATCTCTGTTCCCCACACATCCGCCCTGACCCTGGGTGCAAATAGCTTGTCAGCAGCTGGTACTGAGTACCCAGAAAAATCAGAGCCCTTCCTGTGACTCTGTGTCCCCACAGTGTTTAGGGCTGTGTAGAAAAAGGTTTCAGCAGAAAACAAGACTACAAAACAGTTCTTAATGAAAATGTTCTTAGACAAATTAAATTCTTCAATAACATTTCCTCTGCTCCTTTTCATCTCAAAATTATTTCTTTGTATTTCCAACAACTTTTGGTTCTTGGAAAAAAATAAAATGTGTTTTTCATTAATAGCAAATATAATTATGAGATCTCTGTCAAAAGAACAAAACGTTAAAAGAAAAATTTATGCTTTGTTTTGAACATTTTTAAAAACACAGATATTTTTCAGCCATCTCTGATAGACAGATGGTGCTGAACACTATAAGAAACTCCCACAAACTGCAAATTCTACAGAAAAGTTAAAAGACAATCTTTCAAAAAAGTGCAATGAATTGGCAACATCTCAGATTATAACCCATTTCCAGAGTGGAGTAACTTGGGTTCGAGAGTATCTGTTTGCAGAGACCAGGTGTGGAGCAAAACCTGCGGGAATCAGAGGCGCAGCGGGGAAGAAGGAGCCCTCCTGTTCTGTCTGCTAACAAGCTTTGGTTTGGCCAAGAATCAGGTTTCTTTCAATGGGAAATGCATGAATATTTAGCAGAACTTTTCTAGGAGGCGGAAAAAATCCTGTCAGACGTACTGCCAAACATGTCTTGATGCACAAGCTGTTGTGAATCTGTCTGTTAAAAAATTTGGTCTGAATTTTATTCTTAGCAAGAGATAAGATGGTAAAGAGGAGACAAAATATACGGAAAGCTGTTGATGAGATTTGGTATTACTGAGGCTTTGTTGGAAATGCTACTTTTCTCTGGAGTTAACACAAGTAACTTAAACATACTGCAATTTTTTTCCCAGTTTTCACTTGGCCTGTTTGCTGCTTCAGTTTCAGATCTGATGGATGGATGAGTGTCCCAAATTGTTGCTGCTTCCTCCAGCTATGATATTTTCTATAATAAAGGATTCTGTCTCTCCCAAAGAAAACCAACTTGAGTTTTCTTCTAGAATAGCCCTAAAATTTCTAAAAGTTACCATGACTGCACAGAGGAAAACGGTCCTGTAGTTACATTTACACTAAATAAATTAGAGACCCAGGCCATGTGTCTGAGCTTTGGTGCATGATAATACTCTGTACTGTTCAAGTATAAGCATGGTCCGTGTCATGTTTTCACCAGCCAGATAGTGCTGCCCTAAACAATGTTGGACACAGGTAGGAGAAATGCATGGAGCAGGAACCAGGCTGGTTTGGGGGATTGTAGAGCTTAGGTGTGATCTCTGTCATCAGCTGGTCCCAAGATTGAAGAACAGTCCCTGGCTTTTTTTTTTTTTTAACTAGATTAAATATAAGCGATCAATACCCCACTGAGGAGAACAATGCATGGTCAGCTCACCCCTTATGGGACATCATGCACATGGGATCTTACTCTCAAGAGATCAGTGGATATCATTAGTTCTGCAGCTCTTCTTTCTTTCTTTCTTTCTTTTTTTTTTTTTCAATTAAGAAACCCACATGTTTTCTAATTCCTTCGGACATGTCCAGGAAGCAAGAACCAGCACCACCCAGGAATCAAACACTACTGTAGTCACAGCGCTCAGGGTCTAGGACCCATTGCATTAATACTTCCATTGCTTCTTTTACAGCATGCCTGCTGGGCTGCTTTTCTCCTGGTAGCAATCTGCTTCCATTTGCTCAGTTATGACGTACCCTGTGGAAGTGAAATGGTTATGAGACAATGTTTTTTGGCTGCTTCTCACAAGGTTCACTAAGAACAGGGAGGATGAAGGGCTTCCTTGTGATCAGTGCTGCTTTATACTACTCAAGAGAGTGATGTCTGGAATTTAACATTATCAGTCACATTATTAGGCATTGGAGAACCCATACAAAGAACATCCACAAGACTGACAGCTAGCAAGTGAATCACAGGAAATTAGATTTTCGAAGTTCCTCTGTCCATATAATGATTTATTTTATGGTTTCCAGGAGGGAAATCATTGCTTTTAACTATGCCTTGACCCTACGGTGCTTTGGGGACACATAAAACACTGTAGCCATGAAGAACTGAGGTGAATGTGACTAAAAATAGATTAAATGGGCAGCTTGTTCTAAATTAATTACAAGATTGTGGCCTGTATCTGCTCCCCAGAAGTGCTCTTAAGTTTCCCATACTGATTCTTTTTAATGAATGTAGCTTATGGGCTGAATCCATCCAGTGAGTTGATGCTGAGGACCACAAGTGACTTCTGTCTGCTCTCAGTCTTCATTACCTTCCACAGAAATTGTATAGCGTCTTACCAGCATGAGTTGGTGCTGGCCTGGTTTCTGCCAGCATCCATGGTACCTAGATAACCATGACAACATTGTGAGATGTATTAGAAGATACCTCAGTATCAAAAGAGAAACTCTGTGAAGACCACAGGAGAGGGCTCCTCCAAGAAAAATTAACTGCTTAATAACACAGATAATAAAGCAGCATTTCACAGCACACAAAATTCTATCTTGACAGAAAAGTTGTGAGAGAAGACACGACCCATGAGATTACAGAAAGAAAAAAGCAGAAACAGCAAATCTGGGAAAATGAAGACATAGAAAAAAGGTAAACTGTTGTTATTTATAGGGAGAGCTTATCTATGTGGAAGCTTAACTTGCATTCAGAATTCAAAAGACATCCTCAAACACAGACTGCGATTAATTTCAGTGACTTTAGTTACCTCCAGGAGATACTGCTACCTCTATAGATGTTATTGAGTTTCTTTTGGAGCCAATGGAGAGAAAGAGCCCTGACTGAGGACAGCTCGCCTGACAACACCTATTTCACACTTACTTACACTGTAGAGTGATGGACTTCCTTCCCTACAAGTGCCTGTTTCTCTTTGCTGACTATGGAGGGAGGCTCAGAGACCAGCTCAGATCGTCGGCTCATAGTGTAATTCAGGTTAGAGGGACCTCAGGAGATCATCTAGTCCAACCTCCTGCTCAAAGCAGGGACAGCTATAAAGTAAATACAACCTGAGAGAAGACAATCCCAGCGTAAGCACAGCCTTTCCTAAATGCTGACTTTTGTAGATGCTCACACTTGGTCAGACGAGTCCTACCTCAGCTGTCTCCAGGCACGGAACACCAGCTTGCTCCAGAGGGTGAGCCCAGCACCCCGTGCATACACCCCGCACTTTGGCAATGGTGGACTTCTGTGTCTACAAGTGTGTCCACAGCACACTTGTGCCCTGGTGTTGGGGCAAGAATCCTTGCAAGAGTCATAGAATAATAGAATCATTAAGGTTGGAAAAGACCTCTAAGATCATCATGTCCAACCATCAACCCAACACCACCATGCCTCCTAAACCAGGCCCTGGAGTGCCATGTCTACACCTTTTTTGAATGCCTCCAGGGATGATGACTCCACCACCTCTCTGGGCAGCCTGTTCCAATGCCTAACCACTCTTTCAGTAAAGAAATTCTTCCTGATATCCAATCTAAACCTCCCCTGACGCACTTGAGGCCATTTCCTCTCATCCTATTGCTAGTTTCTAGGGAGAAGAGTCCAACACCCGCTTCACTACAACCTCCTTTCAGGTAGTTGTAGAGAGTGAGAAGGTCTCCCCTCAGCCTCCTTTTCTCCAGGCTAAACAACCCCAGGTCCCTCAGCCACTCCTCAGAAGACTTGTTTTCTAGTCCCTTCGCCAGCCTCGTTGCCCTTCTCTGGACACGCTCCAGCACCTCAATGTCTTTCTTGTAGTGAGGGGCCCAAAACTGAACACAGTATTCAAGGTGCGGCCTCACCAGTGCCGAGTACGGAGGCACGATCACTTCCCTACTCCTGCTGGTCACACTATTCCTGATGCAAGCCAAGATGCCTTCGGAGCTGCTGCCATGCCATTTCTCCCAGCCATCAGCTCAACATCTTTCACATAGCACTTCTTTCCTCACTTTTCCACCATGCATGGATTCATATATCTATATCTATAACCATATTTAGCTATATTCCTTCCTAGGTCCTAGGACTGTAATAGTCCATTTCTCATAGCGAGACAAAATCCTGAAGGATAGGACAATTTCACATGTGTTGGACCTGCATGCTGCAGCAGTGCTGCAGACAGATTCTTTTTCCTTGTTATTTTTATAAACAGCTCTATGTATATTTGATCTCTTCTTCTTTAAAACGACCACCAAGGAGACTTGCTGGCAACTTTTCTTGGAGATAGGGGGAGGAGGGGAAGTGGATAGTTAATGCTCTGACCTGCCTCCTGGCTGAGCATGTCATGTAACAAGATTGAATGTTCGGGTGCAAAATTTGTGGTGCTTGATTCCAGACAAGAGAAAGTTCAAACAAAACACCTAAAAGGTGTACCCATGTAGTTCTTACCATGGATATGACCCAGGAGTTTAATGTAAACCAGGTATGAGATTGGAATTGAATCACATTTTTAAAAAGAACCTATCCATTTGAATCACTGTAGAGTTCTCTTTGGACACTTTTATCCATTAAAATCTCTCGCAAAGATAAAAGCTAAACAGATACAAGCCAGGTTTACATTAATGTAAAAACATATGCACTGTGAAAGCGTTGTCTATACAAGAAAGTTTATCTAACATAACTGAAATCTCTGTGATTTTACTTACTATAGTATAAGTGTTATTTTATTTGGTTTGTCTTGATTTATGTTTCTTAGGAAATTATGCCCATAACCGTAAAATTGGAACTCCTGTTTACTAGCTTGAACAAAGAAGAAAGCTTCACTTAAATTGTGTTAATAAATTGGTTTAATCAAACTGGCAGAGAAACATGACACTTTTATGTCGATCTATGCCAGATACATTTTAGTTCAACCTTGCATGATTTACCTTAAGATACGCTGAGATGTGAACTTACAGCGCTTCAGACAGTCCATAAGGACTGCCCTGAGCAAATCCTTGCTCTGCAGTAAGTGTGAGGTAGCTTAGCCTGCAGCATCAGTCATTAGTTACTTTGCATTTGCCACATGGTAAGAGAGAAAACGTGGACAGATAATGTATGATGACTAAGGCAGTGTAAACTCATGCCCTAGGCTGCTCAAAGAAGCTTTTAAATGTACCTGTACCTTAAAGTGATCAGGACTGCCTTCTAGGTAAACCAGGGGCATATGCACACAAAGACATTCAGGAGAGTTGAAGTGAATTATTGAGATTTCAAGCTGGTTATTTAAACTGTGGGAAGCCTCCATTAAGAATGTGTTTTCAGAATAAAAACAACTCTGCTTCGATTTAGTACCCCCCTGGTCTTTAGATAGAACTTTAATACAGTTTACCTCTTGCACATTAAAAGTCTGACCAAGATGTGCTCACACAATCACAAGCGTACTGTAAGAAGTGTGTGCAGCCACTGGAAGAAGGTAATGAGCACATACCATCTACTGCAAAGCAAATTAAACTGGGATAGTTGTAGGTGTGCCCCTGGACAAGCACCATCTGTGCCTCACACAGGACTTTGCACAGGCCAGAGCCAAAATACCTGCCTCACACTGCCAGCACCCATTTTCCTTGGTCTGTTCTTAGCTGAACAAGGAGCAGGCTGTTGGCTGAACAACTGCATATGCCCTGGTGAAGCACCTCTAGTGCCTGACAGATGCATAGGTTGCCTATATGATGTACCCGTGCAGCAAACCCATATTTGCCAAGAAGCACAAGAGCTGGGTGTGCAAGCGAGACATCTGGTCCTGGCAGCAGTGGAGGGAGAAGAAGAGGTTTCATCACTAAAAGCAGCATAAGTAAGCTGTAAATATGCTATCTCACTGCATGGCACATCCCTCTGTGGTCATATGCCTGGAGGCATTGGCACATCAGCCTGTTACCCCAGGGGAAAAAGAGTATGAACCTATAGTGCGTTATGTTGGGTGCAATTGCCACAGTGCACGCTCTTGCCTCTTGGCGCACTGGAAGCAGCTTACTCCTCTTTTGCTGACACACCAGCTGCTTTACACATACTGCAACATGAAAGCGTACTCACAGGCAGCTGCCAGATCCATTAATTACAATTTTTATAATTATTAGTCTTTAATTCTAGTAATAATTCTAGTAATAATTCTAGCAATAATTCTAGTAAACACTATGCAGAGTGTGCTCCCCGGGCAGCATGAAAGATTTCACACGTGTATGTATACCTGTTGATTAACGTGTGTTGTCCACAGCTGCCAGCTCGGCCCCTCTCTTACTTTGTCTCTGTTCTGATTGCTCCTTGTGTTCTTAATTAAATTAAAGTAGTGTGAGGTTCTGGCCAAGTTAATCATGGCTGGGAATCAACGTTCATATTTCTCTTGCAGCTTTGAAGTCTGTCTAATCTATCCTGTTATCACTATAAAATCTGGGATGTGATGAGGGCTTTGTAAGTACACAGATTAGACAGATTGCAAAGTTAATAGGGACATATGGGTGGTGTTTCTTAGCCATTATTCTTTCTGTAATTGTGGTGGAAAGAATCTGTCAGCAGAAATGCACTCTTCAATAATACATTGCTGCAGCATGTTGGTAAATGTTGGGGAGAGTGCTGGTCTGCGAGAGTGTGTTCTGCACACATGATTGATCACTCCATACCTTTCGTTTGTTTTTTTTTTTGAACACCTAACCAGTGATGGAGTCATTTGGAAATATATCTAGCATTGACTTCAGCTTCCTGAGCACTGTATGCAGTTTTCTGATTAACGCGGTGTTGAAACAAAACAAAAAGCTTATTATCTTTGTGGTTTTCTGCCTGTGACTTTTGGAAGATACACTATGTGCTAATAAGCAAAGCCCCAGGAAACTCAGCATCATTGCATGGGACACCTGCATCCTTTTGTTTTCCAGCCACTTCCTCAAATCTAATTTGTTACATCTCTGTTTAAATCAGCACAGCCAGGCAGGTATAAAACAAAAGTCTTAACCACCCATAGCAATTACACGTTATGTTTCATAAGATTAGGCAGGAAGCACTTCATAAATTCCAGTAGTTAACACTCATTTTAATTGAATTGCCCCCGAAGTTTGAATGGGGCTGGTATTCCTCTGCTCTGAACAGTTGCGTTTCCCAAAACATGGCTGTGTAACAACAAACAGATGTTTTCCAAGGCAGACAAGGCCACATTTCTAGTGATGGTAAAGTGATGCCTCTGTTTTGTACATTTGTCAAGTACTTCTGCATCTAAAATAATTGGAAAAAACTTCCTTTTGTCTCAGCTACATTGAATCCATTGACATAAGCAGAAGTTTGAAAAGATCTAACAATTATCTGGAGTTTAATGCATATTAAATCATTTGATCTTGATTGGTCCTCTTATCCACAGGCAGTCATCAAGATGCAGGGACACATGTTTGTCTGAGCAAAGCAGAAAAGCAGAAAATAGATCATTCCTTAGATCCATTCAGGCTGCAAAACATACTGTGCTATAGGACTGTATCCTAGCAGACCTGTGTTTACTTGTTTGTATGAGGTAAACTACTGGAATAACTTGCCTAGGACAATACTGTGTTTTAGAAGACTAGCATCCAGACAGCCTTTACATGCCAGACACTTCAGATCGATTTAGAAATAGCTGAGGCATGCAAGATGCTCTCACTGTTATACCTGCAGCCATAGGAGATTTTATGCTTTGCATCCTCACCTACTTCAGCACCAAATCAGCCAGGTTAATGCAAACCATATTTGTCAGTAGTAACTTCAGTTAAAATGTTTGAATAGTGATATTCAGGCGAATAGCACTCTCAGTCTCTTGTATGACCCCAGTTGTGGGGGCAACAACAGCAGCCAACAGCCAGGGATATTTACTTCTTTGAGAGTTACAGCTACATCAGGAAGACACTGTCTGTCTTTGCCCTGATACACGTAGATTGTAATCCAGCTGGCATCGTCCCTTACTGCTGCTGCCAAACCTCTGAAAGGGAGGGGCTGCATATTTTAAAGCCTTGTCTGCACATGTCAGTTTATTTAGTATATGCTAAGTCGTTTATTTTAATCAATTAAATCAATGAAACTCCTGGGGGTTTACTCAGGCACACCTGTTTTGGTTTTTTCTTTTAAGCCTACGTTATTTGGAATCAAAGCCAAAAAAGCCATTCTTACACCAAAGTAAGCCTATCCAAGAGTAGAAGAGGCCTCCCCCATGGATTGTCCTATATTATTATGTTCATACAAACAGTAAAATTCAGACAAGCCACAACTCATTACAAACAGGAACATAGAAACACTAAAATGCTAGAGGGAGCAGTCGTACATTGCTTACATAGGAGCAGAATACTCTAGAAAAGTAGTTTCCAACCCATGACTCTGACAGCCCTCAGAAACTGGTTGTGGCCAGAGGAAATAAGTTAAAGACGAGATCAGCAGGCAGAGCCGAGCTTGTAACTTCTGCAGTTTTGCTTGTAACTTCCACCCATGAGCTAACTACAGGTTGTTGAGCCCTGAAGAGGTTTTTTCCATCTCTGATGGCTATAATCTCACTGTTGAATTTCTTCTTAAATTCAACCCTAATTATGCTTGAGTGTTTAGCAGAAACATAAGAAACTCTCCATTTAAGAAACTCTGAAGCCCTGTGAAATGCATTTCCATTTAACACACTTCTGGTGAGAATAAGACTCCTCAGAAGTTGTTTTCCACTTAAAGATCTGAAGATGTTTGGCAGCTCCATAAGTACAGATTCTGTGCATATAAATGCTCAGTGAAATCAGATTTCCTCCAATGGAATTGTAAGATTTTGGAAACATTTTATAAAACTGGGTGAAATGTTTCGAAGACAAGTCGACAAGCATCACCCATGCTGAATGATGGCCAGTTTTGGATTGAAATTCTGTGGCACCATTACCATGTCCTAGACTTTGAATAAAATTTCAGACACTGTTTGACTGATCCCCAAATGCCGCAAATATAAAATGGATTCCAGACAGACCTTGCTTGTGTCCCTGCTGAGACACCCACTTTGAAATGCAACATCTTTTTTCAACCAGCTGTCATATAATTCTTGTCTATGTATTTTCACCAACCATATACCTTACAATGGTTCACCTGACCCCTTCCTTTGGATCGTAGGTCATTAGTTTGCTCAAGACATTGTTCTGTGAAATGTCTTGAAAGTCTCATCAAAATGAGAAATAGCATGCCTACAGCTTCGCCCTCTTCTGCTCTCACATAAAAGAAGGCTGTTGAATAGTTTGACAGAATTTGTTCTCAGTAAAGACACATTAGCTAATTTTATTCCTTGCTATTTTCTATCTTCCTTGCTTTTCTCCTGCCTTCCTTTTTATGAAGTTATTGCTTTGCCAGTCTCCAACCCCTGGAGTCTCCCATGTCCCAGAGAGTCCTTGGTGGTCCACAGAATGTTTTGGGTTAGCTCAATGAATGCCCAAGGCCGTGCTAATTTGCATACATAGCTTTTTCAGCACAGTCTTTCCTTTTGGGCCAGACTGTAGACATGGGGTAGGAGGCAACAGAAGGCACATGAGCTGGGGTAGCTCCATTCCTATCATCCGTGCCCTCTGCTCCTTCCCCTGAGCTTTGACTAGTTCCCAAGCAGTAGTCCAGAGCCACCCTCCAAATGCTGGCAAATGCAAGAACCACCACCATGTCCAAAAAGATGGAGATGAATAATGATTTTGAGGTTTTCTCCATCTGTTCTCACACACCCCAACCATTCTTAACCTTTCCCTCTATGTTTACTGTGGCAATTGAATCTTTAGTTTCACCTCCTCTCCCTGACAAGACTATTTTATTTCAGCTCTTTGAGCTAGCAGAGCTGAAAGCAGGTAGTTGCTACAGCAGGGTTTGGGGTGATTCAGAGCACTTTACAGCCTCTGTCTGAATGTGTTGTGCAGCAATGAGAAATTGACTCCATGCTGTTGTTAAACCTTGAATCAGTTCTATCCGTAAGCTGGAAGAGAAGATGTTTCCCTTCATTTTCTTTCCTAGACCAACATGGGACTCAATGAATTCAAGATGTGTATGTTCCAAGTCAGCAGGGACACTTGGGTAATGGGAATCACCTAATTGACACATACCACCACCCACACACTTCATAAAATCCAGTCTCAAATCAACTAGTATTACATTCAGAAGTAGGCTTTTCCCAATGTAACTACACATAAAACTACTAGAAGTTTCTGGCCAAGTGTTACATAGGTATGGTTCTAGTCTTGTGAGGTACTAAGTCCATACACCTAGTAGCAGAGGAGGCAACAAACTCATCTACAGGTCTAAATTCAATGTGTATTTTGCCTGAGGAAAGACTAATTATTATTATTATTTATATTACTTGTTTTAATAAAAACTCTTTGAAGTGCTAATTATTCTGCTGCTGCAACTTTTCTTGTTGGTATATGCAGAATGTACTGCTTTGTGATATTTCTCTCTTATCTATTTACTTTACTATTTACAGGGACACAAGCAAGGTCTGTCTGGAATCCATTTTATATTTGCGGCATTTGGGGATCAGTCAAACAGTGTCTGAAATTTTATTCAAAGTCTAGGACATGGTAATGGTGCCACAGAATTTCAATCCAAAACTGGCCATCATTCAGCATGGGTGATGCTTGTCGACTTGTCTTTGAAACATTTCACCCAGTTTTAGTAAGTGAGTGCCTTACTATGAGCAATTCATTCCTTTGTTTGCTCTTTTACCTTCCTGTACGAACATTTGAGCTCAGGGTGGAAACTTCCATTTCTCTGCTGGAAGAGATCAGACAGTTGACAGAATTTTTGCCAAGGTATGCAGAATTTCTAGAGGGACTTTTTCTGCCTACTTGGCTATTTGTAGCCTACTTGGTCCTCTTATACTTTCAGTCAAGATATGATCGGTACTTGCAGAAAGGGTGAGGTTTTTTAGATTTGGTATTGAAACCAGATTTCACAAAACCCCACAAATTCTGTTAGCTGAGCTGCATGCCAGAGCGCAACATATTTCAGCAACTGTCTTTTATGCACTTCATTAAGTGTAAAAGTAACAAGCATCTCAGTGTTCTCCATAATGAAAGGATTCTTTGAGAGTTAAATACTCCTTTAGTTGTTTTTAATCAAGCTTAATACGTGTGAAATTTGTGGGAACGACAGTCCCATAGACTAACAGCAACAACAGGTACAGCCAGAAATCCTGACTTGCATAACATATCCATAACACGCCATCAGTTTTCTTTGCTTTTGACCTGCTCAGGAGACCTTGTCTCTCAGTTTTGCTCATGGCCATTCAGTTGGAGTTCTCCCTGCTGTCTTTCAGCAAGGATATCCACAGGTGGCTTTTTGACATAGGAACTTAGGGAGAAGGCATAACATACCACCTGGTTTCGTTATGTGGTTTAACTCACTGTGGTACCCTGTCTACGCTTTCACTTGTTCAATGGACAAGACCATTTCACAGTTGGACAGTGCCATGTTAGCCACCTGCAATTATTTTGGGGGGCTAACTTGTCAGTTAGATAATCAGATTTCAGTAAAAAACTCCCAGCTATAGATATCTTGAAGCAAAGACACAGAGCAAGTGGGACAGGTTTATATATTTGTTTCAACTTCACTTAAAACAATAGGCTTGAGGAGTTATTTGCCCTGTTCATTTCAAAGGATTGTTAGCTAGATGCCCAGTGCTGATAAATGTCATCACACTATGTCCTTTTTACAGTATGTTCCAGATCAAAACCCTGGACTGCCGCACAGGTACCCTTCTTGTGTCACCTGCTTACATAGCAATTACATCCTGGACACATTTTAGCCATGGTAGAGCCAGGTAAACTCATCTTAAGCTGCCTATCCCAGGTGGACTTGCTTCAACTTAACTTGGGAGCACTCAAAGAGCATGGCAAAGGTGAGGAAAGGAAGAGATGGGGAGCCCTAGGAAACTCCAGCAAAGAGAAACATGAGCAGGAGTGTCCAGCAGTCTTTTCCAGTGACACGACCCAGGCAGAGTGTTCACCTCTCAACAGGCTGCACTCAGCTGTGCAGCAGAACCAGTATTATACAGTAAAGCAAGTTATATTTACAGCACATTCAATGTTATGGTTGTTCTTGTAAATCTGGCTGCAGACATAATGGGCTGACAAATGTATTCCAAAGACCATACAACAACATAGCTTGAAATGAATCATGATTGCTATGTAAATCAAATGCAAAATCCATTTTAATGCTCTGAACTGTATTTCCCCCTTTTTTTTTTATCCTTTCCCATTCCATCTGTACTTTGGACTCTCTTCCCGCCTTGCCAGAGCAGTCTCCCAGACACAGGGCCATCTTCAGTTGTTTACTCACTCAGTAGCAGTGAACTATTTTCAGATAACTCCTTCCTTGGTCACAGACAGTTTAAAATGAGGGAACGTGGAGGTATAAATTGTTGGTTGGTTTAAAAATACATAAGTACATATATGCAGATATATATATATTTGTATAGAATTTGTATATATGTTTTAATGTAAGAGGAAGAATAGGTATCACTTTTCCAGCTGTAAATCAATAATGATCTGAACATCAATGGCTTTTAAAACTTGAAATGAACTAAACTCTGCAACTTTCAGTTTTTCTGTTCATGCCCTATCTCATCCATTCCAGTGATCTCCGCCCTCTCCCATCACTGTGTTCTCTCCCCTGACAGCTCCAGACCTGTCCACTCCCACCCTCACTGCACAGATGCTTTAGTAAAGCTCATTTGTTTTAATACAACTGGTAAACTTTTGCTTAGATTTTAAAAACAAAAGAAAAAAAAGTTCAGTAAGCTGTTTTCACTCCCGAATTCCCTAAATGCAAGGAGTGGGAAAGACATATGTTCTTAGTAAAACCACACAGTCCTGAGGGACATGGCCTGGACCCCTGGAATAGCCTTTAACTTTCAGCAAGATGGATCTGCTCCTTCTTATCTGCTCCACTGTAAAAGAGAAGTTGAAGTGAATTGCACTGTATCAGTGCAAAAGCAATGTGATCAGCAATGCCCCACTGTATTCTTTCCCTCTGATTTCCAACCCATTTGAGCAAAATCTAACCATCAAGCCTCATGAGTCGTAGCCCTTCTCTTTTGTTCCTCAGCTCCAGCTTGAATGATCCCAGATTTTCCCCAGATCTTCAAACACATCCCCTGCCACTCCCTAGCCTGTACAGAAAAAGGAAAGCTGGCAACTTCAAGAGCACCGGCCACTCCTCCCTGCTCAGAGGCCTCTGCACATCTCCGCTTTGATGTGGCTGACCTCCTCTGAACTGGAGAAGACTGTTGCTTCTCAACTCAGATTTCCCCCTGAGGCAATGAATTATCCTGACAACTCACTACTGACAACTGACACCTCCCCAAAGGGCTCCGTCCTACTGTGGGAACCGACACTTCAATGGGAAGCTTCAATGTATATCCCAGGCTGGAAGTGGGGCACTTGATGCTTAATGAATGTTTCTATTTTGCTGAGAGACAGCCACAGGCTGGAGGGTTAGAGCTGGAATCTGAAAGTTTGACAGTGTTTCGATGTGAGGGCTCAGCCGATCTCGTGACAAAACAGAAGCCAATTGTGAAATCTGGAAACATTCCCAAATTTCCCCAATTTCTAAATGGACAGCGAGATCAGTTTGACGTGCAACTTCAACACCGAGTCTCCATGGATCATTGGCTTGTGCCTCCCTTTACTTTCTCTTTTGTGCCATCCTTCCCATGCACATTTCCTCCACTTTCCACTTTAAGGAAATAAGAGTTTATGAAATGATTATTCTTCTTTACCAGGCTCAGTCAGCAAAAATTTTGCAAAAATGAAAAGTGTTGAAAACAAACAATGGTCTTAGTTATTTCTAAATTAACTTTTTTTTTTTTATATTTTTGTCCTGGGGAATAAAAAGTCAAACTGCATAAGGAAAATCTGAAATGTTAAATTATTTTTAAAGTTTTACATGCTAAATCCATTCACATCCTGTCCCAGCTGCAAACTTGCACATGCACAACTCAGTAACACATTCAAGACACCATTCACAATGTGTGATTTAGGGCTGGTCCATTCTGTGGACTAGGGTTTTAGGTTAAGAGTATTTTTTTTTCTCTGTTATATTTTACTAGGAAACATGCAACTGAAGAAACCCACCTGGATTATTAAGTTTAGCCCATAATCATAAGTAAGTCTGTACAATGCAGGTGGCTTGACAGATCAATCAATCCACCACAGCCATAAAATACTTCCTCTGGCAAGAAAAGGAGAATTAAAAGGCATCACTACTGTCCTGGATTAGTTTGGTTAAAAGCACAAGATGTTCCTTAGGTGCTGAGCACCAATACATAAACTAAAATGCCTCCCTATCTGCCATCGTGGCCTGGGACATAGCTCCTTCTAGCCCCAGATTTAGTGGTGAGCCTAACCTTGAGCATGTGAAGTAGACCAAAACATTTGAGAGTGGAAATATTTTGGAGTGCCATTAGGAACAGCCTATCTATCAGGTATACTGGGACTAATTCACCATCTTTAGACATTTTTTCATCAACGAATGCAAAGAAGCATTAAATAGGACACATCAGAAGCTAGATCCTCAGTTTGTATAAATCAGCCTTGTTCAGCAGATTTATGCTGATTTACACCAATTAAACACATACTGAGTTTTGGATTGCATTCTACATAATATCCACATAAATTTGGAAAACTTACTATATTTTTAACAATACTTTTTTTCCAGCAAACCAAAATGGCCTTGAGCTGTGCTTTTAAAAAAAAAATATATAAATTCTTCTGCGTGTCTCAACTTTGAGAGTGTCCCCTTCTTCAGCCTCACTGATGTGCAGCGACTGATTGCAGCTGATGGTATCTGCTAGCCAGAGGATACGAATGTGCTAATCTTACTTCCAACATAAACAACAGTTGGGGCAACTTTTTGCAATGTAAATGGTTTGTTGGGTGCATTTTATGACACAGCTTGTGCCTTCACAAGCACTGGTCATTGTTTGCTTTTCTTTAAAATGAAGTCAAAGTTTTTCACAGCCTTGTTTGGCACCAAAATAAATTAGGTTCCTTTGTGTACCGTCTAGGTGCAAGTGTGCACGTAGGCATGCGTGCTCAGTTTTTAAAGGGGATGCAGTTTTCAAGAATTCGGAAGACATCAATTGCATGTAAGGACTTACAGGGTTTTCTTAACACTGAAGAGAATTAAATCTAAAGAAAAAATATGTAGGGCTTATTGTTTTGCTCTTCAGTTTTTGAGACATGCACTAACATTGTATTTTCAGGCTTTTGTTTGTGCCAAGGAAAAATGGATATTTACCCTGCTTGGTTACTGTTAGCTTGAAAACTGACGGTTTTTTGCTCAGATGAATTTGAAACTATCGAACTGCCCAAAACAACCCCAAAACCTTCAAGTCATAAAGATTGGATTTGAGTCTTTTTGTTTGTTTGTTTATCCATAGTAATTTTAAAAGACATTAAAAAACGGCCGTTAACTGAAGTGAACTTCACATTTCCAGCCACTGAGCTCACTTGGAGATGAAAGGCTCCTCCTGGCCGTTACTCAGCACTTTCCCTTCGCGATGCCCTGTCCCACCACGGAGGTTATTAACTTTTTACAAGCACTGCTCACATCCTCCCTTTGATGGATGGTGCTAAGCTTGTATTTAGATTACAGGATTTCCCAGCAAGGTTGCTTTGTTACTGAGGTGGAGGGAATTTTAACACAAGATAGTTTTTCATATCCATCACTCGATTTTCCCCACGAAAATTTGTGTGGGGAATCTGCTTCAGGAAGTTGCGCACCATACCACGCCAAGGCCTTAATTCAAGGTCACGGGTGCTCCAAATACAGGCTGCAGCCATAGGTTTTGGACTTGTCCTCCTCTGCTTTTCATGTCTGACTGCGAGGTGCAGAGGGGCTTTCCCCCACAGCTTTCAGCTCTGCTCTCTTGCAGCTCCTACCAGGATGCGGGAAACCTGGGATGACCTGTGGGAAGACTATGGGAGAGCAGAGAGGAAGGGGGCAGAGAGAGTGGAAAGAAAGTACCTTTTTGCCTCTCTGAAACCCTCATACTCTTTCAAAGTTGGGGAAAAAGAAAAAAAAACAGAAGGTGGAGAGGGAGGCCGGAGGGGAAGAAATTTCCCTGCCACCTCATTACTCTCTGCTCACTGTAAACTCCCAGTTGCGGCCAGCCTGGCTCCCGCCCTTCTCTCCCCTCTGGCTTCTGCACCTAAATTTCTCACAACCTTCTTCCCAGCTGGAAATGTAAATCAAGACACATTCAAGATTAAAAAAAAAAATCTGAGTAAGAATGTTCCGTTCTCATTTACGGATTACATAGGAATGAACCTTGTTGGTCTTCACCGTCTCTAACTTCTGTGATTTCTAGCTGAATTTTCATGACTCATGAATCCACTTTTCTGGCTCAGGAACTTATTGGCTTAATTTTTTTTCCTCAGTGGAAAAAAGCTGACACCAGATGTTTCTTTAGACCCTTCCCTGTCCTGAGTGAGTAAACACCAGAGACAAACAGGCTGTTCTGTCATCTTGCTCCACTCCAGAATACCAACAGTTTTATCACTTAGTTAAAAAAAAAAAGCATTTAAACTGCTACCAACTGTGTTTCCAGCTAAAGATATAGAAGTACTCACTCTTAAAATTAAATAAAAGTGTTTACGCATGAATAATACAACTGTTTATGAGCCTTGTGGTATGATGCATGGATACAATAAAGCTCTTGTGCTGCCCGAGCCCTGGGCACCGAAAAGCGTGTCTCCTGGCCCAGGAAAGCAAAGTCCCTTTCTAACAGCGGCCCGTCAGTATTTTTAAACCTCCTCTCCTAAAATAACATGTCAATGTTTGCCTATCTGAACTTACAGGAAGGCTGAATGAAAATTTGTGGGCACACCACTGTAAATGGATTTTGTCACGGTTTTTATGATGTCATGAGACTATTTATTGTGCTGTGCTGGGAAAGCGAGTGAGAATTGCACTTCTCCCTCACCTCTGAAGGGATTTTTGAACTCTTTAACACCTCTGAAAGTGGGGGGTTGAAAATGTGGACAGCAAACTACCCGTTCGGAGGTGAAGGTGAGGATGTTGGGTCTGTTCTGCCAGTCGGTGTTCAAGCTTCCCGTGTTACTTACAAATATATCCCGAAGTAAGCCATAAAAAAACCACCACACAGACAATTTTAATTCCTTCCCTGTCAGTAATGGCACTACAGTCGTTTAGCAGCTGAGCATGGCACTGTGGCACTAGCTGATATTTTATCTTGTGCTACTGGTAAAAATCTACTTATTTTGTATCAAGACATTTGAGGGAGAGGGAAGAGTAAACAACCCCTCAGGTCCCAAGACGTTTTTGTACTGAGGCCACTACATCTGCAAATTACACGTCTTTCAAACTTTTTTCAGTTACGCACACATAAAATATTAGATCACTGCGTGGTTAGTTAATATTATTGTAATATCACCTTTCACATAGAAAAATGTCGGTTCCTTCCACCTCAGTCTTTGCTTAACAAGTAACTCAGAGAACAAATCTTGGGTGTAGGAGTTTTCTCACCTTACCATAATTGTTTAAAATTAGGTCTCACTCTAGCCTCCTTCTGTGGTCAGAGGACAGAGTTATCTGTCTTCTGGGAACTACTCATCCATTCAAAAATAGATGCCTAGTTTTACATTGACACTGAGGCACAGGTAGACTCCTTTCCAGTAGGATCCTGGGGTGCCCAGGGCAAGACCTAATCTTTTAAGTGTTTTTCATTGTAGGCCATAAAACACATTTATGCATATGTGCATTTTGCAGCACCAAGTGCACCCAGTCATCTGCATCACAATTTCCAGAGCGGTGTCTTCACTGCACAACCCCGGGGGTTTCGGTTGCAGCGCTGGGGTGCGTGGCATGTGTTTGTAGATGGTGGGGAGGGATTTCAGTGTGCAAAGCCCTCTGATATAGGTCCAGGGGACGTATGGGAGGGAGGATGGTGCTGTCTCATACTGTCAGTGGGAAAGAGCCCCTGGAGCAAACCCTCCTAGAACTGTAGCTCAAGGGAAACCCATCGCTTCATGCTGGGAGAGATCCTGAGTGAGAACTAATGCACAAACACTGTGGGTGATGGGGGGAGGGAAGCTGGGACAAGGGAGGGAGCAGGGGAACTAAAATAACCAGGAAGTCTGTCTGGAAACTGCTGTTTCAGCAGTGCCAAGATCTTTAACTTAATCTTAAATCTGATTTCTCCTTTGGTCCCCAGCAGCCTGCGCAATGCAGTCCATCCTGTGGAAACCATGTACCTGAGTGTGTCTCCTAGCTAGTGTGTGCTTAAATAACTTGCAGAAATAAGGGGCAGGTGTGGGGAGGACACCTTCTTGGACAATGATATCCGTGAAACACTAAGATAGAACATGATAGTCTTTGGGGCTGCAGCAGGGCTGGGTTTTTGTGGCGGGGTGTCAAAAGCTGTTCCTGGTATTGTTTTGGTTTCCTTCTGAGCTTGCAGAGTCGCCCCACTTCCTTCAGTACTGCAAGGCATCCAGATGCATCGGGGTGATAAGTGGTGAGAAATTGCTTTGCAATTTAGCCACATATGGAAAACATGCTTTGGAAAATGTATTCATTTGTCTTCTTAAAGGTGAAGGTAGAGATTTTCTAGTCCGAGTCTTTAGTTCAATTTCCCAGTATAGATCTATGTCTTGATTCCATCAGAGTTAAATTTAAGAATATATTTGTTTTGCAGACAGGAAAAAATATGCTTTATCCATGCTTGTTTCACATTTCTGCAACATCAGTTCCCAGCAGACATGGTAAGAAGGTGACTATTTTGTTGTCCTCTTCCAGTCAGGACTTTATAAGAAAGGCAGACTGAGAAGTGAAGACTAATTCCTGTCCACTTAGACAGGATGAGCCACATCTATGCTCCAACATACACATCCAGACCACCTTACTGCAGCCAGCTGGCACTGAATCACCTATTGCTCTTACCTTACTGCTGAAGGAACCAGGGTCTGATGGACTGGAAGTCTCCACAGTCTGAAATGATCTTTTAACTTTTGAAGGATGACAGCATTTAAGTGGATGATCTGGATGTGGCCTACAGCTCTGATTCTATAATTAATCTCTACACAGAGAGCCATTAAACACTAGTTTAACTTTGGATAGAGATGCAAATTCTTTAAACATTAGTTTCCTAAAATGACTGTTTAGAAAGAGCATATTATTATAATCTGATGTCACTAAAGTGCAATGGGTGGCAGCCTAGTTCATAGGCAAAATGAATAAGAGGATAGGCAAAATGAATATGAAGAGAGTCTTTTGTGCTACTGATGGAGTCACCAGTTGTAAAGCAGTTGTAAAGCACTGAGTCAGATGCAAGCCACTCACTTTCCAGTATCCAACAAAATGCCCATGCAGTGAGTGATTTCACATAATATGAGCAATCTTCTGCTACTTTATTGAATCACTGCATAATCCACAAAAATATATCTTTTGGGAAGAAAAGTTGGTTTCTTTACCAACCCAAACTGTGGGGTGAGTTTCAGAGCACCAGAGAAATGTCGACGCTCTCTTGCTCGTGAGGTATTAGTGAGGGTGGAAGTGTTGCCCAGGCATAATTGTACTGGAAACTCATGCTGTTGCTTCATTCTTTGTCATTTCAGGAGATGCTTGTTCTTGCAAAGTGGGGAGACGGAGTCTTCTTCTTGCTGAAGGCTGAATAGGCTTTTTGAGTGCTCTTGGATGGCCACACTAGCGCACAGCACAGTGCCACACACAATTAGTGCATACACAAAAAATATGGCCACAGGCCTTACATAATGAAGTGGTGGTGACTAGAAGTATCTGTCCATGGGCTGTAGGACCGCTATTTTGTAGGTACCAACCTTCTGGTCTGAGGATAGTCTGAGGCATTTTGTGGGGTCTGCTACATTGAAACAAAGGATAGTTGATGCATCTCTCAGGAAACAAATACACTGAAGAGCATTCAGGATAAAATTACTGGTCTCCAGCATCATCTGTCTTAATGTTGGTAGTTTCTAGAACTGATTTAGTTTAAATATGCAAAATGAGAGACTATAAATCAACTTTATATATTTTCCTTGTGAGGTTGATAGTCTGTATGTTTCTTGCTTCATCTCATCTTCTCTCAGTTACCGTTAATTTTCCAGATGCAGTTGACACCCTAGTTAATCGGAGTACTTCAGATTCCTGCCATGAAGACACTATCTTACAGAACTTCTAATTGCAGAGCTGTCTGTATTTAACTAATTTCAAGGTTTTAGATTTGGGGAGTTATTAGAAATATGGTCCACACATGCAACTTTTTCCCTCAAGATGTCTGAGGTTACATTAATTAATCAAGCATCCAGGATAGGAAGCATTAATCATTTGTCTCTGCACATCGCTGGGATTATTCCAAAACCTCCTTCCTTTTCTCTGTCAATATAAATAAAATAAAGACAGAAGAGGAAAATTTAACATATGGTCAGAGATAGAGAGCCTGTCCTTTTCTCCAGGAGCATACATCAAAGTTCTGCAGAGAAAAGACTGATTCATCGGCAACACTCTTAGGCCAATATAGAGTCAAGGATGTGAGTCAATGGAACTTTAAACCTCCATAAATGATTTTTAAAGATGATACAATAAATTTATATTTTCCTTGCTCTGCTCCCCCATTCAATATTCTGCTATAAAATATTCCCTTTTTAGCAATTCCTTTTGCCCTTATCTCCAAGACACTAGGAATAGCTGTGGATGTGAAAACCTGGAAATCTCCATTCTTGAGCACAGTTCAGGAATCAAACTCAAAAAGCCATATCGTGAACCAGGATGGAACCAAGCATCTTGTCAAATCAGTCTCCTGAGGGTTCATGTTCATGGTGTTGGTGATGTAAGGGAACTGATAACGTTATGATGTTCTTGATGTGCATTGCCTGTTCATGTCAGACACAGATGAAGTTTTCCAGAAGAACCACAGCAAGCAAAGCATAAGATTGGCTGTTCCTAGAAAGATCAAGCTGAATGCCAGCTGCATGGAGCGTTTTTCCTCTAAAACTAATAGTCATACTCTGTTCTCAGCGACATAAGAGAAACCCAGGTTACTACAGCTAAACCAGTGGAGTGGCTCCACTTAATGGTGTAGATGTACTTGATTTCCAGGAAAGTGGTGGAAGCCCTCTCATTACATTCCCCTTTCTTCTCTTGACATTCTCGATTTCCAGCTAATTCTTCTTAGTTTACCCTTTCAAACTACAGGCAGTAATTCGGGTTTTCCATGCTTTAGGGGGTTTACAATACCATGACAAAGAATCTAAGCTATCTGATCTTCTTCTCTTAAATCTGAATGACACCATCAGTGTGAGTTTGCTTTCTATTGTACTGTTCTGAAGAGCTAAGCTATCCTGAAATTACCTTGGTCTCTAGAATTGCATGGTCAAAGTTAGTCATAGGCCAGAAAGATCAGTCAAGGCCACAGTGGAGAAGCGCAATGTACGTAAGCTGTGATATACGTCAATTCTCTAGCTTTCTTACAGTAAGCAAAATTTCATATCAAGCTTCTCTCCCAGGAATGCACAGAAAGAAGGATAACAGAAATGAGTTGGGGACAAAAGATTTTCTCCTACTCTTTGTGGGACTACAAGGAATTAGAAGACTAAATATTAGATAATTAAAAGGAGCAATGGGCTTTGAAGGAACAGAGAGTCCTATGATCAAAAGGCTGTATCATATCCAAAGCTAAAGAGTTTTTCTGTTTATACTTTTTAAGTTAAGCCACTTGGATTTGCTTTTGTAAATGATGCTCTATGGCCCTGAAGGATAAAACCATGTGGAAAAGACTAACCGCCTGAGATTTTTGCCCTCCTATGGAATTGCTGCACCCTTGTGCAAGAAAGTCAATGTTTCCTCATGCCTGTAACATAATCATTGGCCCACTCTCCTGGTTTCAGCTGTCCCCTGAGGCATCCAGTCCATATCAGCAGTCAGTTTACTTTTGCAAATGAAAAAAGAGGATGATTCCATTAGTCAAGACCCAAAATCCACACTGAAGTGACAGCATGCCAAACCGCACAGATGCTAGTGAATGTATGCATAGTTTCAGTATTGCTTCAGAAAAATATCATGTAGCTCATTACCTATTTTTCCCACAAAAGAAACTGCATTGAAAAATAGAAAACAAACACATGGCTTTAAATGAAACTGCTAATTTTTATGTTACTTATAAGTAAAAAGCCAGATCACACTGGCAACAACATGGATTTTTCTTCATTTCTACAGGAGAAGGGAAGTGTTTATCACCTCCCATACGAAATTTTGAGCATTCAGCATAAAATACAATCTCCACTTAAATCTTTTGTGCTTAGTGAATTCTTTTCAGTATGACACACAGATAGAGAGGAAATTTTAGTTAGTATTGGTTTGGAACAAAAAAATAGCCATTTTTTTAGTAAGTAATTTTGGAAACAACCCCAGCTTTGCAGAAATGTCTGTCCTGCCTCATCCTGTTTCACAGAGTTCCCTTTCTGTGCAGATCCTGGCAGAAGTCAGTTTGTTAATTCCCAATGACAAGAATTAGCCAGATAATGGTTTTTATGGAACTGCTAAAACATTTGACTCCATTAATTGGCCAAGAATATGTTTACACTTAACCAAATGGCCTGCTTAGAAAATTCCCAAGGAATAGCCTATGCACTGAAACAACTTTTGCAAGAAATTCAGCCTCTTTTGCCTCAGTTTCAGGAAACTTCACGTAAAGGCAGTGCCTACATACGTGTGCCTGCATTCATACTTAAGATCTAGGGGACCACACCAACAGATGGAGGTGCTTTAAGGGAGACGGAGGCAGAAATGAGATGCCTAAGTCTAAAACTACAATCCACAAAACCTTGCCTAGCCCTGCAAGGGATAAAAACTGCCACAACCACTGGTCTTTTCCCCAGTAAAGTTCACTAGGTACTTCCAGTATTTGACAGTCTGGTCTGCTGCCATCCCTCCAGAGCTGAGCATTTTGGTGCCTTTCTCATGCCTGCATCCCTTTGGGACTTGCAAACTGGACAGTCCTCCACCCATGTCCCCGGGGGGTCCAGTCTGGTAGGTGTTTTCTGGAAAAGCTGAATGTGTATTGGCAGCACTAGTTTCTCCATGAAGCACAGCAGGCCCTTGGATAAAGTCCTGCATCTGGAAGGGAAGCAGAACTGTTGCTTTTATCTAACAATTTAGAGGTTTAATGCATTTACCCAGGAAGCTGAAGCTTGAGGCTTTTCTCCTCCTCAGCCAAAGGCAGTTCCAGCTCAGATCTGCAACCTCCCACAGGAGCACGGGCAAGAAACACCCTCCTGTCGTTCTGTCAAAACTGATGTGACCAAGAAAGCCAGGGTCAAAGGGTCAGGAAGAGACTAAGCCGCAAATGGGTGATGTTGTCCTTCTGCCTAGGAGGCATGGGCTTCAGGGTCCCTTCCTGTACTGCACACTAAAGATCTCTTTAAAATTCTTTTAAATTAGAACCCTAGTGAGGGAGGTTACCCCCAGCATCTAACCACTGTCTTTCTGCTGTCTCAACTACTCATCAACACCATTCATTTTAGACAGAAGATTCGAAGTAAGCACTTCTCAGTTTGCAGGACACTTGCTAGAATTTGAGTTAGCAAATTAAAAATAAATTCTTGGAAACAATTCATTTTCTCATGAGCTCTAGGAAAAAAAGGAAAAGAACAGAACCAAGCAACCTTTTCTCTTCTTGTCTTTAAACTCAGATACCTATCAATTCTTTTCTTATTTATTCAAAATTTATCAAAACAAGGGGTGCACTTGAACATTTTAAAGAGTGAAATAGACTAAATTCCATCTTTCCTTATGAAGGATAGAAATTAATTCTTTTATGTACAAAAGGAAGCAAAAAATGTGTAGCCACAAATCATTTTTCATTGTAAGTGCTTCAGTTGATGTCTTCTAACTAACTGATTGTACTTGCAAACAAATTTCCTCCCATTACAATGGAAAGAGATTAGTTATTAAAATTTGGCTTGTATTAATATAAAGTACCTCTGTGGTGTTTTCTAAAGTAAATTGAATATACTTTTGATGTTGTATGTAGAGTTGGAAGACTGTTTCAACCTGCCCATTTCTCTAATAGACTGAGAAAGACATTAAAACATCAGTATCAGTCATAAAGGTAAGGAAATAACAACAGGCAGTAATGACAATTCTATAAAAATCAGTTTTCTGATCTACATCTCTTTTCAATCAATGGAAGAATTATGTAAAAGCCAATCAGACTTTAAAAATGAACCAAAGTGCCTCTGTATGAAGATTTTCAAGATCAGATAGCATTTTTGGCAGCTCAGCTCTGTTTGAAAGTTAATTCCATAGAATCATAGAATTGTTTAGGTTGGAAAAGACCCTTAGGGTCATTGAGTCCAACCGTAAACCTGACACTGCCAACTCCACCACTAAATCATGTCCCTAAGCACCACATCTACATGTCTTTTAAATACCTCCAAGGATAGCAACTCAGCCACTTTCCTGGGCAGCCTGTTCCAATACTTGACAATCCTTTTGGTGAAGACATTTTTCCTAATATCTAATCTAAATCTCCCCTGGCGCAACTTGAGGCCATTTCCTCTTGTCTTATCACTTGGTACTTGGGAGAAGAGACCGACCCCCACCTCACTACAACCTCCTTTCAGGTAGTTGTAGAGAGCGATAAGGTCTCCCCTCAGCCTTCTCTTCTCCAGGCTGAACAACTCCAGTTCCCTCAGCTGCTCCTCATAAGACTTGTGCTCTAGACCCTTCACCAGCTTCATCTTCCTTCTTTGTTGATCCATTTGCACGTTTGGAAATCTTTTTCTACTTTATACCCATCTATTTCAGTTAAATAGCTAACCTGACTAGAAGAAGTAAAAGGAAATGTAGCCTTTTCTATGAAATGTTATTCTGTAGCCAGAAGCAGTTAGAGCAGTGATTTTCTCACAAAAAGACATTTTTACTTCACAGGGAAATGGGTTTGTGCTAATGACCTTTATGAGGAAAAGAGTGACTCCAAAATCCCAAAGGACCCTACTGCATGTGGGGGTTTTTTGAAGGAGGAAGTTCATAAATTGTTCTTCCGTATTATATAAATATATCTATATGTGTGGATTTAATTATCTATTTTTTTAAACTTAGGTTGAGTACTATAGTCCTTAGTCCTACAACACTCAGCCTGGAAAACTATTTTTAAAATTAATAATTAGAAAATGAATAATCTGGATTTTCATCTTTAAAATATAATTGATACATGGAAATTACAGGTAATCTGTGGAAAAAAATTGCAATATTCAGAAACTGAGTAATATCATAGCACATCCAATTATGAAATAAACTTTTCCATGAAACTAGAAGATTTTAACTATACATTTGATAAAAACTTAAATCATATTCTCCAGAGAGGAAAAGAGAGGGAAAAGAAGCATATGGAGGTCAGTCTGGGTGTGACATCCATTACCACATTGATCTCAGCCCCATTAGTCATTTCAATGTATATTTTTTTTACTTATATTGCCACTTTGAGAGATTGAGTTCATTGTGGGAAAGGAAAGGGAAGAGGAAAAGGAAGAGGAAAAGGCAGAGGGAAGGGAAGAGGGAAAGGAAGGGAAGGGAAGGGAAGGGAAGGGAAGGGACTGCAGAAATACACATTGTCTCTGGGAAGATGGCAAGATGGAAGAATAGGATACAGTATGCAAATAAAGTGTTCACAGTTCATGGGCCCTCAAAGGCACAGTTCTTAACTGGGCAGGTGTGCTGTTGCCTTGTTTGTTGCTCTCAGGGATCCTGAGCTTACACAACATTGTTGGCTATTTTTTAAATGTGATTTTTATACTTCCAATGTGATAACTAAGTGATGCCCATCTCTCTCTTATTCCCAGCTTTTCCCCATTCTCCCCATAGAAAGGAGCAGCCCATTCCCAACCTGGGCAGAGAAAGGATGATTTCACTGAAACATTTTTTAAGTGTCCATGAAGAGAAGGTATCTGCTTTGCAGGACAGCTCAGAGAAATTGCTCAAGGGACAAGAAAAACAGAAGAAAGCACAGTGACGTCGCACTGGTATGCTGTCACTGGAATGGGTGACGACATGGGGAAGAGGGGACCCACCAGAATCATCTGCAGTGGTGCACAAACTGGAACAAAAAGAATTGTGGGAGGATTTAAATAGCCTTGCCAAGGAGCATGTTTGTACCCCTGCCTTAATCCATAGATCTGTCAAGAAAGAATAAAAATATCTTTACATCATGCCCCACAAAACCACCACCAGTCCATGGGGTGCTGTAGGGAAACTGAATTTTGCCACCCCAGTGTGAGAGACCTGGACCTGGTCAGCACCTCCAGAGAGATGAACTGGGGGAGCCCTGAAAAGCAAGTCTTGCAGTTCCTCCTGCTTTGGTCATATTCCTGGGCAGGAGGACACAACCATGGGACGTGGTACTGGCACAAGCCATCCCAAGCAGAACGGGGGCCTCCTCAGGCTCCCCACTTCAGTTTGAAATGAGAGAGTGCATTTGGCAAGTGGAGATTGATCACAATACTGATCTGAAATAATGCTTTTGGCTTTAGCATTCCCTCTCCTGAATTTGCTTCACTCGTCTGTGGTGCTTCATCATTAATCAGCAACAAGGACTTCCTCCTACACCTTCATGCAACATTATGCAACTGTAATATTAATAATAATTAACCTATATGGGAAGAAGTAAACTGCTGCCAGCAAGTAACTCTTCCAGAACAGCCACACTGTTCAGATTTGGGGTGGCCTGAGAAATCTTTTGGTTTTCATCAAAGGGGCAATTAAGCAACTTCTGTAGATGCGAAACTTGGAAACAACTAAAGCCACTGCCCCAGGCAACTGTGCCAATATGCCAAAGCTGGAGCAAAGTGTGCACAGTGTATTAACTGTGCTTCCCTGTAGGAAAGCAGCAGAGTATGAGTATGGGTTTGCAGGGATCACAGAGCCATGAGAAGCAGCTGCAGGGGGTACCCTGGTCAAAAGGATAGGCAGAGCTTCTGCCTTCTCTGAAGTGATATTTTGGGGATTTCTGAGCAAGAGTCCAATTATGGACACTTCTCAGTACCCCTGGGAGAAACAGCTTCTTATGCCCACTCATTGGAAGTAAACTAGATTACAGCAAAGATGACGCCTTGTTTATGACACGGAAGTCTCCTCCTAAAGAGGAAAAAACAAAAAGAGTCCTGAAGGGTCCTGAATATTAATCAGATGTTCATGACACAGGGAGAGGAAAGGCTCTGAGGGGCCTGTCAGAGTTAATGGATTAATTAATTTGTGAATGCTTTGAGATCTTGCCATAATGCTCAGGGAGGAAGCGCAGAACGCTTGCTCTGTACGTATTTGCAACTCCCTAAATAAAGAACACGGTGCCAGGGCTTGAATTTCACACAGTAATCTGCAGAGACCTTCAAGCCAGACACATGGCTCTGAGGCAGAAGGAAAATAGTTCTTTGCCGTTTTTCAAGTCTATCTGATTAGGTGGATTTCTACCATATGAGCAACCTTACAGGGAAAGAACAGTCACTTCTTTAGAAAGCAGCAACAAGCACAGCTCAGAGAAACTCTGTTAGAAAAAAGGTAGTGTCTGTCTCCGATCACCAAGTGGACTAAATCTGTGCTGATTTTGGTTCTGTTTCCCACAGTGGAAGAGTGGGAAAGTGATCTTCCCTTGCTCTTGGGATAGAAACAGTATCGGATGAATCAGCCTCTTACAAGAGCTTTTTGGACAGAATGCAGGAAAATCTTCATATGATTTGAATTTTGTTAACTCGCAAGTGTTATTGTTTTACGTTGTTGGCAAACGTAGTATCATTAATAATAGCATCTGCCAAATGCTACTACTTTATGGGACTTATGACAGTTGAATATATGCATCAATAGCTTACAGCCTCACACCTGTTAGCAGGAGTCATCCTGCCCAGCAGCAGGGACCTTGCCCATGGGTGCAGAGTATCATCAGCTTCCACACCAGTCAAGCCAGGATAGGGCTTTCAGCACTTTGCAGGACTGACTCTTATATTTCTGTCCTTTCCAGCAGAATCCTGGAGTATTGAAAAGAGCCAATAAACAAAACAAAACAAAACAAAAGCCAACAAGAAAAAAGCCTGGTATGTGCTGAAAATGCTGAGCAACGTTTGCACCAATTCTGTTAATGTGCCCCTGAAATTTTCTGCATGTCCTGCTGTGCAAGTACCAAAAGACAATGGCTTTATTTCTCCAAATATTAGAGAATATTTTCTTTGGCTTTGCTCCATACACATCATCATTCCTCACGCCCTATGTTTCAGAGCAGGGTTTGAAAAGGGCATGTCTGGGGAACATTTAACTTACCTACTCTGAGATTTGAGTTTGTACCAGATCCTAAGGATCAGGTGCATTTAGCAGGGTGTTTCCATTTTCTGTGTGAACACTGTGTGTAACATTGCTTACCGATCATTAGCTGCTGCGAGCATCCTTATTCTTACCTACTGGGGCTGTACAAGAGGGTCAAGTGAAATTGTTTTTCCCAGGCTGTGGGCAGGCTTTGGGGTTATGACACAGTGGCTTGAATTTCAATTTATGAATTGAAATCACAGCATCAGGCAGGGCTGAGAGCTGCTGGGCTTAGCAAGCTGTGATCCATCCCAACTGCAGGCCCTCTCCACTATCACTGAATGTACAGACCCCATTTATGGGCAGCAAATGAAGTTGTTCCAGCACTTAACTAGGAAAACCAACCCATTATCACGCTGCTTGTGCCATGCAAGCTGTTGCTGTCATAAGTCGTTTTAAATTTGTCATTCTTGGCTATCAGCAAAAGAACAGGAGTGCAGCACACAGAGCGGAATAAAGTCTGTGACTACAAGTTCTAGGCAAAGTTGCTCCAGTGTGTATTAAAAAAATGTAAAAAGTACCACAGCCAGTCAAATCAAAGGCCTGTCTAGCCAAGTATCCTGTCTCTGACAGTGATTATTAGCAGATACTGAAACAAAAGTATGAGAATTAAGGCATATAGAGTCCTTTTACTGCCTTCCAGCCTCCAAAAATCAACACCTTAGAGATTTCCTGAGACTGAAATTACATCCAGAGCATAGTATCAAATAGTCAACAAAGCACCCATCCTCCATTAATATGTCAGTCCCTTTTGGAATTTATTTATTTAATTTATTTGGCCACAGTGTAACTACAGGCCACACAAAAAACTTTTCTTTTTTTAGCCTATTTTAAACTGCCTGACAATTTTATTGGGTGCCCCCTAAGATTTTATGTTCTGAGAGACTGTAAATGATCAGTCCCTGTTTGTTTTCCCTGTACCACCCTGGTTTTACAGAACTGTGCCATATTCTGCCTCCATTATCATTTTTCCAAACTGAGAAACCTTATGATTTAATCAGCAGAACAGACAGACACACTAAAGAGGAAAAGAACTCTGGTAGGACCGGTTGTGGAAGAGGGAGGAGGTTCTGGAGGCAGGTCTTGCTCTGGACATCTTCTCACCCACTCTATAGACCTGTGAAGTTGAAGAACAGATACTGTGTCCTGGCAGCAAGTGAGCATCGGGCTCTGGTGCCGGAGGAAGAAAAGCCAAGGACCACCCCCTCTCTGAGACTCTGACATTCCTCCCCAGGGCCATCAAGATATGGAGGTGGGTGGCAACTGTCACCTAAGGGAGGGCAGAAGAACCTATATGCTATGTGGCTCTTAAAGGCAGGCAGAAAAGAAAGGGAGAAGGCATCATCTTCTCTGATGCATACAACTGTCTGCGTTGAGGATCTGAAGGAAGTTGGGCAGCTGGGTGGCTGAGGACAGGGGAGAATTTTCTGGGTGATTTCACGGGGAAGTCTTAAAAACCACCTGACCAGGAAGATCAGGTTGATGATGCTTTTTATGAGCAAAGAGGACAATCATCTTAAACGCAGTATTTGGTGTCAGTGGGGGGATTTGAACTGCTGGGCAGGAAAGGAAATAGATCACAGGCTGTGGGCAGATTCAGAGTAGGGGTTGGGTAAACTGTTTTGATGCAGAAAGAGAGAGAAAGTTAATGGGAGCAAAGATTTACCTTGGTCTGATTGTAAGGCATAGGGAAAGAAGGAAGATGACTCAGGTCATGGAAGTCCTGAAAAGAGAGTTCACAATCCTTAAAAAAATGAGGAGGGAGAAGATCAGATAGAAAATACCAAGTTTCAAGAAGGAAGCCCAGTAGACTCTGTGAGTCCATGTCTGAACTTTCATGGGGCAGCAGCCAGAGCAAAAAGAGATGGGGAAAGGAGTAAGGCAGAAAGCTCCTGCCTGCAAGTTGGCAGTTGGTCCCAGGAAGAATAGTAATAATATGAGCACAAATTGTCCCAAAGCAGAGAAAGGGTAGGAAAGCCAGCAAGAGATCAGCTTCCTTGACATTTGGCTTTACTGACCTTAATAGATTTTATTACTGCTATAGACAAAATTAGGCCTTTATAGGAAAACCTCTTTTCCCTCTTGCTCTCAGCTCTCTGAGTCATAAACTCATAAACTTGCAACTTCAGCCTCAGCCCCTTTTGTGAAGACCCATGTTAAAATATAGGCCTCTAAGGTCATTAAACGCAAGTGTACGTGGAGGAGATAAAAAAAAAAAGCAAGAAGCACATTCCCAGAGATAAAAGCCTGTGCAAGTTCATATAATGTTATTATGACTTTGCAGAAAAGGAAGGTGTAAAAGGAACATATGTCCAAATGTAATTGTTTAAAAACTTGTATGCAAGATGAAGAGATGGCTCCTTCCCACCACATGGATAGGACAAGCTGTGGGAGGAGTGATGCCAGATTTACATGTGCACATGAAAAACTGAAGGAAACTGGTGAACCGTGGTCCAAGGCAGCCGCCCTGGTGCCACTTCCCTGTGTTGTCAGAGCCGCCTCCAGAACGAGCAGAGCCGGGGCAGAACGTCCCAGGTACACTGGCTGGGAACAGCCTGTTCTGCGGTGTCGCACTAAAACCCTTGCCTGCAAGACAATCTATCACTGATAATTTTGCAAACGGTTCATGGAAATGACTCCCTCGCTCACAGATTTCAAACAGAAAACATCATCAATGTGATCTGGCTGCCAGAGCACATGTTTTCATTAATTAAGATGTTAGTCATGGAACCACCAAGATCACTGCCAGACAAATAAACAAACATACTCAGGACATCCAGGACTAGTAAACTTTGTGCTTTGTAGGACTATTCTTTCTGTGATTCTTTGTCATGTCTTATATATCTAACATGGCTCCAACAGCAAGCACCTCCCTATGATAACTTGCATCATTGTTTGTTTTTACGTAGAAGATACTGACTAAATAGCTGCTTGCCTTAACTTCAGGATATTGCCTGCTAAGAATCGAGTGCTTAATTTGACAAGCAAGAACAGATGATACCTTAGCCTGGAAAAAACGTTTTAAAAAGGAACTGCAGTCTCGTGATCTCTAGCCCTATATCCTGTAAGTTTGGGCAGGATGATTTGATAACAGGACAGTGAGGGCTGTTTTCTCACTCACAAGTTTTCTCACTGCTCCCCCGCCTCACTCTTTGCCTGTGAGCTCATCCCCATGAACAAAACGATCTCCTTTCATTCAGTGTCACTCCTTGAGCTGAGATTGGAAATAGTTTAACTAAAAGTCCCAGTCTGGGCATTCCTGTTCTCAATGCTGTTGCAGGTTCCCCTGCCCACCTCTGCATGAGAAATTAAGATCTGTAGAGAAATGCTAAAAGTTTTGAGATATGGCCTGTAAATGAGTAAGGTTTGTAAAATACCTGTTCTCCTGGTACATGTAACTTGTGATCCCTATGCTTGATTTTCCAGAAAATGTTTTTTAGCATCCGCCCTAAGGTCTTGGTGCCTGACACCACTGGAGGCTGCTATGTAGTTAGCCATTACATTTGCACGGGTTGTGGCCTCTTTCCTTTAGCCATTTTCTCTGCTAAAACCTATCAAAACTACCTTCCCTACAATTTCTATATCAAAATATTTGACTCCACCTCACTGTAGCAAAGAGAAAGCAGAAGGCCTGGTCTCGTCCCTTGCTGCTGTCCTCTCTTATCTACAGCTACTCTGCAAACACACCTTGGTAGAGAGAGTGGTAGCTTTGCCCTGCCCTGCTTCCTGGCAGGGCTGGACAAGCCCCAGGGAGAGGAGAGCAAGAGCTGGGCAGGGGCTGCCTGAGCCAGCATAGACACTGTGTTAGCCTGTGATCCCTGTCTTTATTAGAATGACATGTCCAGCCAAGATACAGAAAAATTTATACACAGTGGAAGGACAGGATGGAAACAATAATACTCATTTGATTTTAAAATAATTTAAAAATTCAATTTCATTTCATATTGGAAAGAAATGGAGATGTGGAAAGCATGAGAGTTCAGACAAGCCCCCAGAACCACTACCAGCTCTGTCTGAAGAGTTTTCCTCTGGGTCTCATCAGCTCGGATAAGTGATCTAACTCCTGCAGCAGTGCCCTTCTTGCCTGCTATGACTATTTACAAAATGCAGAAAAAATCTTCCTCCGGCTCATCTGCTGTTGCCCACCTAGGAAGAGAGACCCCAAAGCTTAGGCCTGTTTTAGAGATATTCTCCCTGTGTGACCCACTTGTGAGATGACTGCTTGTTCTCCTTTCTCTCATCCATTTTTGCTCACTATCTCACCCACAAATGTCAGCGCTTCCTGCAGTTTCCAGAAGTTCTTATTTCTCAGCTGAGAAATATTCCACTGACAAATCCTGGCCAGCACTACCCAGGATTAGGTTTTCGTTTATGTGACCTGCTTCAGGGCTGTATGGGTGAACACTATGTAAGTACTTTATTTACGGAAGAAATAATACACAAACCTGCTCGGATAAAACAAGACTCACTCAGTGAGTTCTATGCTATTTTAAGTTCAAGGTTTAAATTCACCACCAGCTGAATACAGCTGGAGTCAGCCAAAATGTCCCTGATGAACAAGCCCCATCCTCTGCCCGAGATGCATCTAATCCCCCTGTCCAGGCACTTTCATCACCAGCGAGCAGAGTGGTTTGCTCTGTAGCATCATTCCTCTGAGGTTCTCCAGAGATCTTCAAAATGAAATACTGTCTTAGGAAGTTGTCTAAGATAAGTTTCACTCCTATTGGGTCCTAAACCAAGTACTTAGCGGAGGGAGATAGAGGTAGAAGATCCACAGCTAATGTCATAGCTTTGAAGAGTGGGCGATCCGACTCGGTTTTGTGGCCACCATGTGTTTGCACCTGCAGAGTGATTCAGATCAGGATGGCTCTGGTGTCCTCAAGCCACGGAGATGGGCTGGATAGGGCAGGATGCCGATATTCCCTGAGCAGGGGATGTGGCACCCATGGCAATACGTCACACCACTGACTTGTCCTAACACCCCCAGACCCGAGTGACAAGCAATTGGCCATGCTGATACAGTGCTCATCAACCTCCAGAAGGCTTTGTTGGCTCCCATACTTGGAAACCAGCTGAGCATGAAGTTAAGACAAATTCCTGATTTAAGCTGTTGAGAATTAAAAAATGACAGAGTAGTTTCCTGGACTAACCACATTTGCTGCTTTTGGGTTTTTTCCTTACAGCAAAATGAGAAGAACCAGTAAGTATTTTTAATTTGACACGTTCTTCCCATCTTTTCAGTTCACTACTATTAGCTGTGGAGCAGTTACAAAATAAGAAATGAACTCAGCAGGAGACAGTACTTTGCAGTGAGAAATGAGCTGATCGGATCAATTACGACAAGCAAGGCTAGTATCCGGCATCGCACATTTTTCGTCTGCCTAATTTCTTGTGCCCACTTGTTCACAAAGATGTTTGCTTCTGACTGTAGGCAATATCTCTCACAAAAGACAGAATCAAACAAAAAAAATAAACATTACCTCAAGCTGTTACCAGAACAATTTACAATTTACTTGTGTTCCTTTCTCAAATATTCTCCTTGTTTATTACAGAGCTGTCTGGAGGCAAAAAAATATATAGAGACAAACATTTTTCAGAGGTTGGATTAAAGGGTTCAATAAATGAACAGGAGGGAAAAAAGGGATCTGCTTGTGCTCTCGGTTGCTGGGTGTAAAACCATTCTGAAGTATTCAATTAACTGTTAAGACATGTTTAGCAAACTTCACTCTCCATCATTGCCCGTACCCTTCAGCTTCGAGATCCTGATTTAAGACTGTGCAAAAATCCCACTGCAGAAGAGCCAAGACCTGTTGTCTCACTAAGCCTTTACTTTAAACTGTGGTTTTAGAGGAGGACCTTCAGCATAAGGCTGTCTGAGAGTTTCCCTCCTGAACCTTGACAGGCCTGTCCTCTAAGTTCACTCACCTCATTTCTCTGCCAATAATATGATAAGAACAATAAATAGTAAGGCTAAAAGAGGCACCTCAGTTTGCTGAATGTGCATTTTATCATTTAAATTAAAAGCTTAACTTGTAGTCATAAATGGCTTAAATATTTAGCCAAAGTAATACTTCAAAAATTACTTCTTCCTTAAACCTATGAGGTAATTCATAAGATATTGTCATTTGGGAACCAGAATAAATATTATGGAAGGCAAAAGATGTCAAATCTTGTAGGCAATGGAACAGCCTAAAATTAATTCCAGTAATGAATTTTGATAGAATGATTTCTAACATGTCTCTTTGGAGTGATAAACAACCTGACTTCAAAACCGACTGAAAATCCAATATTCAATACATTTATGAGTAACCCTATGGTAAACTGACAGCCAGTTTATTTCAGTCCTGGAATCTGCCTCAGCATAGCTGTTTGTGGTAAACTTTTCAGTTCTTTCTTAGCAGGATTGCTGGAACATTGCCAGTTACAGCAATCTCTGGCAGTTGTGAAGTGCAGCTGTGGCTATCTGCTTAGGTTTCTATAAAATTAATTTGCATCAGGCAATCTCCAACATATATTGAATAAAACACATGCAGGTACAGATTTTAAAAGTGCTATGGTGATCTGATCCCAGCACTGCTTTCCTGCACCATATTAATCATTTTCATACATTTTTATTGCCATGACAAATAATGCAAATCCAGTAATTGCGGTTTTTAACTCCTTCAGAATACAAGTGCTCTTCTTGACCGTGTAACAGGAAAGAGAAACAAAGAAAATGAGGCTGATTTAATTTTTGTGCAGAGTCAAAGCCCGTAAGTCAAAATGGAGAGCTGGTATGCATCAGCTCTTTTAGTGACATGAATCTACCTCACTGAGTATACACAAATAAACTCTAAATATAAGCTCCCTTTCTATTTTTAAAAATTATGCATACAACGAAGTCTTTGGAGCTTGCAAATATTCAGGGGAAAGGAGGAAATACGAAAAAAAGCCTCCTCTTTTTGTCACCTTCCAAATCTTCTGCCAATCTTTAGCTCATAGTACAAGTATGAAAGTTAGCTACAGAGGAAATTGGCCGCTTTCACCTGTACATTTACTGTAACTGATTTAAGCATCACTTAAAATGTTTCTCTCGTGATTTGACCAGGTCTACACTTCTACCAGCATTTAGTTAAAATTGCAATTTCTTTTGTCATACCTATACAGAAAAAACCCTAATGCAAGCTCAAACTATATCAGCATAAAAGTGTCTTCGTCAATACTGTCAGCTCCCTGTTATCCATGCCAATGGGAGGCTGGAAATAGCTCCTCATACAAGGGGTCTCTGTCCCTCCACCCACCTCTGGCTGGACTCACATTACATGGACCCACGGTTGCGCTTCCGGCAAGTTTTAACTACTGGGTGCCAAACTGCATGTGTGCACCTGTCCTGCAACCAGGGCTAGCGGCTGCCAGTCACAGCACAACCACGTCCATCTGGTGTTGAAGCTGCACGAAAGAATCCCACTGCACTCAAGCTGGCCGTGCACACCGCTGCTGACATGCTTTTTCATCCATGGCATGGATTAGACTAGTTAATTAAAAATTTTGTTTACAAGAAGTTGGTTTATTTACCTGGGGAGCTGTTACGACTTGCACCTACACAAGGAAGGTGTGCTGATGCAGCCAGAGCAGTATGAAGACAGCAGTAAATAATGCGAAGTCCTGAATAAGGTCTTTTTGTTTATTTTGCCTGGATACGTTTCATTGATCTGATTCACCTGTGAGTGTTCGATCCATCCTGTCCTCATCTGGTATGGATTTGATCTAGTCTATACTGCTTGTCTTGCCCCCAGTCTATGTACAAAGAGTTCAAAAGAGTTTACCCTGAACGCAAGGTTACTGAACTACAGCTATTGAGAAGAAAAGAAGGAGGAATGTTAAATGTTTGGTAGTTCGCTTTGGCTTCCCATCTTGCTGCTAGTCAATTGGTCTTTCTATCCATCTCAGCTATCTCTAGCTACAAATACAGAGCAGTTGCTTTATTCCGTATGACTTCTTTCAGACTTGGTAGATTATCTTGATTCACAACATCTGTTTTACATCTGACAGTGAAACATTGCTCAAAGGAAGAGAAGGGAAGCATGCTGATGCAGGATAGTTTGATGAGGTAGCGTTTCTGTCAAGATGTTCTTTACAAAAAAGATGAGTATTTTTTGTTCTAAGGAAATATTTTGATGACCTGTGGTATCACAGAGGGAGCTCAGGGAAATTATTAATACATATTTTTAATAGGCAGCAGCTTTCCAGGACCTGCATTTGTTCAAACATACAATTTAGTCTATAGAGATGGGCTAACACAGACCACCGTGCACCAACAGAGGTTGGAAGTCCTCAGTGAGATATATCTACCGTATTTGTTATCCAATGTCAGGGATAACACGTGAGCTATGATATTCAGAGGTGCAAAAGTTGGAATCACCGGGATGTAAGGTAACTACCTCACTTTCTTACAAATTCACTTCATACTAGTAGGGGATGAATTCAGCTGCCAAAAAATAAGTGCCACAAAGTATTTTTTATGGCCTTCAGCTGCTTCTTCAGAAAGGCACATGTCTTGCATTGGGTTTGTTGTCTTTTTACTGGACGCACTATGACATCTCACATGGCACTAGGTGTTTAGGCATATGAAGTTATCCTAAGACATTAATCTAGGTTGAATAGAAACCCAGAAGTTCAGCATTGAAATGACAAGTTCCTGAGGGAAAAAAAAGAAAGACCTAGGGATTGCAATGTTGACCATAGCAACACTCAGATTTAGGCACCCCTTTGAAGATTTATTCCACACAACTTCGGGAATGTAACTAAACCACACAGATTTCAAGGCTGTTTGCCCCAAATTCTCTCTGTAATTAATGGAAAGAGGCAAGACACCTTCAGACATTGACAAAGATCTTACATGTAGATGACCCATGTAGCCCCTCTGAACTGTACAGTCATTAGTTTCTCAATGTAAATGCCACTGTCAAAGGAGTAAAATTAGGTGGTATGGATCTAGGCCCTGGTCGTGCACTATAACCCACAACCGTGAGCTGAGGACCTTGACTCCCTCTTATGGGCAAAGATAGTCTATAAAAGCCAGCAAGCTGAGTGGAAACCTCTTTTAGCAAACAAAGAGAAATGCAAGAAATGCAGAGGTAGTTTGCATACTGCCATGGGAGCAGCATTCACAGCCTCATACTATTCTCTGGAGTTAGGCACTTGCCTAAAGGTCTAAGGAGGTTTCAGCTGTAATTACCACCTCTTATCTGAGGGGTCCAAACAGTTATATGCTGAAGTTTATCATGGCCTTAAAGATGATGTACTAAGCTAGAAAAAGTAAATAGATGAAAGATCTGATGCAAGTTAGCACCCATAATCAGGTGGGTTGAGGAACTATGAGGAGAGAGACCTTGAGAGATCTCCTACACCTTGCTTGAAGAGAATAATTGTTATTGCTCTGGTTTGTTTTGTTACGACAGGAAAAATTAAGCCCAGGAATATCAAGAGATGTAATCTATTAATTAATTCAGATATATACAAAGGGACCACCCTTTTAAAAATAGCATCTTCTACATTTCAAGTGCATGTCAATAACTTTTCCTTTTAGTGAAAAGCTCACCAGCACTGAAATTTCAATTGAGAGAAATGGACAGTGAGAAAACATACGTTATCGGTGACACCTGCCACCAATGTGTCAGTATCAGTGGTGTCCCAAAAGGCCTTCCTTTACCCCCCTCCTGTAAGTACAGCTACTGGTAGGGGTGAAATCCAGCATGTTTCCTGTTCTTAGACTGAGATCTGTAGATTCAGTAGCTCTGACCAAGTTCAGACACTAGCTGGACCTCCTTTCTGAGAATTTGTGTGAAAACCAGGGACAAAGCAGATGAAAATGTTGTTTAACTTAACCACAGGATTAAACTATGTAGGGAAAAAAGCATGTTAAAAAACCCAGCTTGCATTCTACATCCCTTTATGATTGTCCCAGCTCTCTCAGACACCCAGTTATATGACCAAAAGGAGCGTTATTCCCACAAACAACTTTACAGCCTCTCTTGTATGAGTTCCCTTTTTAAGTTACTGCACTTCTTTTGATCTCCATTGGGTGTAGGCTTTCTCCTGTCTTGCCACTGTCTTTAAAGTTCTCAGGCACTTTGCAAAGAAGCAGTCTGGTTTCAGTTATTCTGTTTTGTCCCCTGTATATCCTTTGTCCCCTTTATAGCTTCTATGAGACTGAGATGAGAAATGAATTCTGAAAGTCTTACAGTAACCAGGTGGGCCTCCAGTATTCACGTATTATCACACAGGAACACCTCCCCTGCCTTTTTAGAGGTCGTACGTGAGACCTTTTCCCACAGAATGCATCTATTTCAGATATCATGTTATCTTTGTGGATTTCTCATGCAAATATGAACAGATGAGACCATAAGCTCATCCTTTATAGCGCACCATCCAACCGTCTTCTGAGAGGGGCACCAACAGAAGACGAAGATGGCCTCTATGTCTGTGCACAGCAGACACAGCAGCACTGTAGACAATTACATTTCAGGAGATGATAAAGCGCTATGATGCAAACTTCACTTCATTAAATGAACATTTCCTTTCTGCTCAGATTCGATTCTTTGTGTGTTCTACTCAATAATGTCTGAGCTCCCCAGTCCATTCCAGAGATAAGATAAATATTGTTACACTTAATTAATAAAGCATGGCATTTAATTTAAACAGTCTTAAATTCAACTACCACATAAAACCAGCTAAAAGAACTATTGTAAAGATGGTGACAATCAGAGTTGAACTTTTCTTATTTATGCACCAGTTATTAGACATTTAGATGTTTCTTACTCTAAAACGGAGGACTCCGATGTGACAGATCTTACCAAAAGTCAGTGGCAGGGAAGGATACTGAAAGGACAAGGAAAACTCACCTGATTAACATGTGGCTCCGAGACTGGTGCTGCCAGTGGAATTTTGGGTTTTTAGATCTTGGGGAGGTTTATACAGCACCAGGCCTGCTGGCGATGGAGGGAGTACAGCTATTGCAAAGGGGGAAAAGGATTCTCACCCATGAGTTGGCGGGCCTCATCGAGAGGGCTTTAAACTAGGCTCGAAGGGGGAAGGGGATATAACCAGGCTCACTAGAGAGGAGCCGAGGGGTGGCAGGCCAAGGTCGGGGGTGAAATCAATAGCCCGGCTCAAGTCCATCTATGCCAATGCACGCAGCATGGGCAACAAACAGGAGGAGTTGGAAGCCATGGTGCGGCAGGATGGCTACGACTTAGTCGCCATCACAGAAACATGGTGGGACGACTCTCATGACTGGAGTGCTGCAATGGAGGGCTACAAGCTCTTCAGAAGGGATAGGCAAGGAAGGAGAGGCGGTGGGGCGGCCCTGTATGTTAGGGAGTGTTTTGACTGTATAGAACTCAATAGTTGTGATGACAAGGTCAAGTGCTTGTGGGTAAGGATGAGGGGGAAGGCCAAGGAGGCAGATATCCTGCTGGGAGTCTGTTATAGATCCCCCAACCAGGACGAAGAGGCAGATGAAGTGTTCTACAAGCGGCTGGCAGAAGTCTCTCAGTCGCTGGCCCTTGTTCTCGTGGGGGACTTCAGCCTGCTGGATGTCTGCTGGAAAGACAACACGGCAGAGAGGAAGCAGTCTAGGAGGTTCCTGGAGAGTGTGGAGGATAACTTCCTGACACAGCTGGTGAGCGAGCCTACCAGGGGAGGTGCCTCGCTTGACCTGCTGTTTACGAACAGAGAGGGACTGGTGGGAGATGTGGTGGTCGGAGGCCGTCTTGGGCTTAGCGACCATGACATGGTAGAGTTCTCAATTCTAGGTGAAGTCAAGAGAGGGGGCAGCAAAACCGCCACCATGGACTTTCGGAGGGCAGACTTTGGCCTGTTCAGGACACTGGTTGAGGGGGAAAACTACACTGGTAACAACCAGGTATAGGCAATAAATCACTATTTAACCCCTATTCATTCATTTAACCACCAGTATTGCTCACTCTCTACTGAAGTATGCAAACTGTTTTTTTATTAACAACATTCCGGACGATGTGTAAAAGATTAATATAATACAGTTAATACCATATATTTATGCCAATTAGAAATCAGTGACAAGTCGGTATTATGAGAACCAACTCTTAATCAAGTGGAATATATATGCGTACAGTGATCTCTGCACGCAACACTGTGATAAATTGTGGTTGGATTTTCCTCATGCAGTGTTAGTAATACTGCACTGTATTGCTGTCTCAGACAGCAATCCTTCCTTTAACATTTTTAATATATATTATAATTGCTTTTAGGAATTTAAATTTAAAGAAGGTATTTTTCAGGAATATCTTTACCTCAGTTTTCAGCTTGTGATTGGCAAATCCTTGTCATAGTTTCTACTATCTTGACCAGTATGGTAGTCACACTAATGGTCTGTAGTTGGAGCTATTTTTAGCATAATTTCATAAAGAAACACAATCTGGATAATTATGCAGTGTGTATGTGGCTTGGGGGGAGTGATGATTATCTGTGTGATCTTCTAAATATGTGTTCCACTGGTAAGCCAATTCAATCATATCCAACAACAGGGTAGAGGGTTAAACCTTTCTGAGCCCTTATGGGTTTCAAAAAACTGGTGTCTGCATAGGGGAGAGACACTATCAGTACTGCAAGTGGGAAATCTCCTCCTGTTTGATATCAGAGAATTAAATGGAAGAAAGTTTATGAATACTCCAGCCCTTAAGACATTAGAAAACAGGTAAAAAATTAATCATAAGACACAAATTCAGGCAATGCCAAGCTTCTTTAGTTTCACTGATCATGGAACAAGTTCTTGCATTGCCAATAAAGCACTTGGTTCAAGTCTGTGAGTTCATCATGCCAGGTCCCACTTTACAGGTTGGAATATCGTGATTTTAAGGAATTTTTCCATTTCTCTGATTTCTCTGATTTTAATCATTCCTGCCAATGCAATTACTTGTGAATCAGTCAAAGTTACCTCTGGAAAAGAGTCTCTGGTAGGCCAATCTAGCTGTATTTAATAATGCCATTTTGGATTATTCCACTGTTCCAAGAAACTAGATGGGAAAAACTACAAACCATTCTGCATACTGAGGAAATGTCAAAGCAGGATTTGTCTGCAAATGTCAGACTTCACAAAAGCTGTCTCTACACCTACGATAGTGAAGGTTTTCCATTTACACACAAAACCTATTAGAGATCAATTCCAATCTACAGAAATCTGATTAAGGCTTCTCATTTTGCAATTCACTTAGCCCAAATTGCCCGCCAAGGGGAATTTCACTTGAATGAGGACTGCAAGATTGAGCTGGACATTTAGATGCTTAATCTGACTGTATTTGACTTCGTTCCAAGTGTTTCCCCATTCCTGGCTCCTACACAAAACTTTTATATTATGCCATAAATACTGTCATCAAATTAATCATGCTATGCTGTATATAGGTCAGCTGGAAAAAGATTATCACTATACATGACATAATGTTGTATGAAGAGCTGGAACAAAGAAAGCTCAGTAGGAAATATGGCTGATCATCTACTTAGTACAATATTTTTCAGTTTTTTATTCAGGGTCTCATCACAGGCAACTTCAACCTCAAAGGAAAATAAAGGGATTTCAGCAGGAATTAGGCAACAAATAATTTAACATCGCTGAAGGCACTCATTCTCTTTTGATAGCTGAGAAGGCATGACAAAGAGATGTGAGCATCCCTTCCATGGACTTGCCTCTTTGTGTCTATGTATTTTCCCCAAGATAACCCCAATTAGCTTGAGTCCAAATTCATTCCTTTTTTGATGAATACCTGAGATTGGGCAAAGCTCTCAATCGGAGCAGTTCTGCTCAGCAAAACAAAGGTGCCTGAATTGCTGTAATCTGCCTGCCAGGGGGGACAATGGCCAGGAAAATGCAGCACCCTGAATGTTATCATATGCTAATAACAGGGTTCAAATGCTTTAGAAACACTGGCAATACACTTTCCTTCAACGCTTCTTTTAAAGCTTATATGGCCTCATTTTTACTGCTATTGCAACCTTGGCTTGCCAGTGCAGGGATGCCAGACCTTGATAAAATCATAGGGTGATTCTGCTGTGCAGGCAAACCCTTTGTAATGCATTGCCTGAGAAGAGCTGGGGGTGATGCTCACCCCCAGAAGCAACATGATTGTATTATACCATTTGAGTCGCATCTAAGCCCTAAAAAGAGTAGCCTCTTGTCCCAGAGGAAATTTCATACCCTGTGCTGTTTAACCTAGTTCTTCTTCCCATGGAGGGTTGTAAATGGGCCCTTTATTCCACCTACAAACCTTAAAAAACTTTTTCATAAGGCTATCTCTGCCGAAGACACAGTGATCTCTTTGTTGTGGCAAGCACTGAACAGACCATTCTTGCAATGACACTTCCACTTCAGAGCCCTACACTACCCCTAGAACAGGCTTTAGCAGAAGTCACTTCATTTTGTATATCCGTATTTTGTTTGTTTGTTTGTTTTGCCAATAGACCACAAAGATGCCTTCTCTATGAAGCTGTGGAGGTTTGTCGGCAGCAGCTTGGTCCACATGGATTTTACAATGACAGTCATTGTGTTCATATATTTCAAAAAGAAACTCTGGGACCACCACTGAGCTGAGATTTGTGGAGTATGGGAAAAGCAGTTCCCTGGGCTTGCAAGTTCCTCGTCCAGTGCCAGGAAGCCTGGAAGCCATGATGTCCGCAGGCTGGAGGCTGAGACCCCATATAGTGGTACTAGCCCAACCCTGCATTTTGAGGAAGCCCAGTCTGTACGTAAGGTTGCACTGGAGCTGTGCACGTTGACAATGAGCCAAGTGAGCTGTCAAGAAACCAAATAATTTTCTGATGGCAGCTGATTTCCTGGCAGGAAGGGTTTCCTCAGAGCTCTGCATGGGTTTTGTCAGTTTGCCAAAACCCACCCATTTCACAAAACATTTTGATTTCAACAAATCAGTGGTTTCCAAAAAGCCAGGAAAAAAAAAAAAAAAAGAAAAAAAGAAAAAAGAGCTGTTTAAAGACAAAGTTCCCAACCAATTCAAATGATTTCACTCAGTTTTCCCAAAGCTATAAATCAGCACAATTGCTCTGTTTCAAAACAGGAGCCCCCAGTTGTGTTTGCCAGTTTGGAATGGTCTTACATACCAAGTCTTGAGATGGCTGACAGCACCGCATTGTGCAAATGTCCTGATCAAACGATAGCGGTATGCCTGGATATAGCCTCCCGCTCTCTTGTGAAGATCCTCCCACAGTCCCCAGCACGATGTCCATGTGCCTGTTCCCCAGAAGGATGAATGGCTATGGCATCACTCTTACCACAGAGTCCTTCATTCAAAATTGCAGGCTCTGGGGCACAGAATACGTTCACTGCCTTTCTGTGTCCTGCTATCTTAGAGTGTAATTTAAACAGGACAGGTAACAAGCAGTGAACGCATCCAGGTATGTCCAGCAGTCACTAACAACCAGAAGACAAACTGTCCTGCCAGGGACACTGGGTAACTCATCTGGCTCCTTGCCCAGGATAGGTCAGTGTCACGGCAACTTCTTTAGGTAACAGCAATTCCAATTTAAAGCACCAGTAGAGCCAGCCTAAAGGATTCTTAACTAGTTTTGCACAGAGTGCCTTTTCCAGTGATCCCTCCCATTTATTCTCAAAATGAGCTTCTTGGGATTGGTACGTCTGTTGGATGATTGACCAAAAGATCTTACGCAGACTAAATGAGAGACCCTGACACTTCACAACATGCATGATGCCACAAATAATCATGCAGACCTCAGCCTCCAAAAGCATTTACATGTCTGTGAGACAGAGATGGCAGAGTTGCTGTGCAAGATTTATGTCTAAGTGACATTCTCCAGTTGTGATTGCTTTACACTAACTGGCATGCTTTGCCTGCATCCAGAAGCACAGTTGGCTTTTCATTCAGAGCTTCCACGTGGTGTGGATTTCCACCAAGTTCAGCCCCAAGGGTAGGCGATCCTCTCCTCTGTGCCGTGCATATAGGCATCATCCCTGTGGTGTGCAGGAAGATACAGAGCAGAAAGTAGGTGAAAGCCACTGCATTTCACTTTGAATAATCAAACCAGAGTGTCTGTGCCAGAATACTGGGAACATGCTGCTCTTTTACTCAGGCAACGGGGGCCCTACAGCCAGTCATTCCCCACCTCCACCGGCCCACCCTGGATCCCATCCCAGGATACCTCCCTGCTGCTCCTCAGCTGCACGGCAGGGCTGGGGCCTTGGGAGCAGCAATTACAGTGGATTTGGGGAGCTTGTGAGCTCAGAGAAGGGCATCCGTATTTAAGCAGGGAGCAACACATTGCTAATTAAAGCAACTAGCTGGGACAGGGCATAAAGTGAGAGGAAGGCAGCTAGGGGACCACGAAAATATGTGGGAATGAACATGTGACCACATAAGTATTACTGCTGTATAAGTCTCCAACAGTTAACCAGTCACATCAGAGTGGGCTGGGTGGACAGGCCACTTTTTATAGCAAAACAACAGAGTTTGTAGAATTATAAACTGCCCATGCAGACAAGCCTTTAATGTTTCAATGAGAAAAACAGGAATTGCAGTCACTCAAACTGAGCCAGAGCCTTGTATATCAGTAACATGTTTCTGCTGCTGCTGGAAGTCTCACCACTCCCTTAAATAAGCTTCCTCTGCATAATAGAATTAGACCTGTAATTTCTGCAAAATTCCTGAGTGCTCAGATTGGGGCTGGCAAAGGTTTATGTTTATTCGGTGTAATTCAAGAGAATACTATGAGAATACTGGGGAAACCTAGCAGCGTTACCTTAGCACTAACAAATACAGTACATCCCAAATAACCACCCTGAAACCACAAAAGCTGCTTTTTATGATGACTGTTCCTAATAATGTCCGAGTCCCTTGGTTCACATCTTTTCAGTCTTTCGCAATCAGAGTGGCACTTAGACTGTGCGAGGCACTGGGATTGCAAACAGAAGGGCTTTGCTCTGCGCTGCACAAAACGTGGACCTCTGCAAGGTGAAATGCCACCAGGTAGCAAAGCCATGAAACAGCAGAGGTAATCCATCAGCTGGTTTAAAGACAAACTCCCCGCTGTTTTGCTAGCCTACTTTCAACCCCAAAAGAATGTGGGGATGTTTACAGACTCGGCATCCCTAAAGCCAGCACAGCTGCAATTTCAGCACTCAGCTGGCAAAACGCTCCCACCGAGAGCCAAAGTGGCCAACGTGCTACTCCCGACAGCAAGGCTGTCCCTTAATGCAGTTTATTAGCTTCATGTGTGCAGCAGTTTGGAAACGTTACGTGGGCACCAGCAGAAAAAGCATATCTCAGGGGGAAGCCAAAGATGGAAGGAGAAGCTGGGAGGACCGAAGGCTGAGTGTGCAGCTGGAGGGAAGCGCCTGGCCCTGTCTAGATGGCTCCTTTGGGGAAGTTTCTTGAGGAGGATGGGGAGGTGAGCCCAAGTCCTGAGCGTCTGTGCCCTCTAGTGGCTAACAGAGGAGTGGAGACAGAGGAGGTCACTCCTGTCCCCAGCTTCATCAGCGGCAGGGGTGGTAGAGCCATGCCCATCTCCTGCAGAAGAGGCGCCAGACGGACTTATGGAAGAGAACAGACATGGCCGGAAGGGCAAGGCAGGTAAAATGCCCCCAGTCTCTCTTGTGACAGGGCGGCTGTATGGTAGGACTCTCTCCAAATAACGTGTGTCCCCACAGGAACTGATGAGGCAGGAAAAAGTCCGCTTGGGAGGCTTGGAGGCCCCTTCTCCACAGTCCTTTCTCCCGCCAAAAGCATAACACTGAGCTAATGGCCCTGTAGCTTTGTTTTGATTTCCCGAGCAGTCTTGAGTTACCTAATATCTGGCTGGCTTCCCTCAGTGGCTTTCCAGCAAAGTCGTTCTCAAACAGTTTTCACTAGATACCAAATACTAACTACCATGAAGTTCCTCCCGAAACCTCTGTTAATAGTATCAAAGGCCTTGATTCTAATCTTGCCTTTCTTTCCTGTTATTTTTCTTTCTGCCTGCATTGATAACCTTCTTTAACTTACTCAGACAGGAGATGCACACACACACATAAGTTTATGTTTATTAATCCATGTGTACATGTATATGTAAATGCACATGTACACGTATGCATACACATACGCATACACATGTATGTATATGTACCTGTACATGCAGGCTAGTCTTACAAAGATAAATCCCCATGTTACTGCCAAATGGTCTTTGCTTCCATTCTTTATCTAGGTAGCTCTTATATAAAAGTTATGCTTGCAGACTTATAGGCTGGACAGAGGACTCAGGCCAGGCAGTCTGCACCACAGACCACATACAATATATTTCTTTACTAGGTTGTCCCCTACTATCTAAGATTTGCCAACAAGGTTGCATCTGTATTCTGACAAGTGGTTAAAAGGAGATCTCTGTGATCAGGTTATTTACGATGGGACTTGAAACAGGAAGAAAAGGTGTAATAGTAGGGAATGGTGCTGCATTCAGAAGAAGTTTTATATGGAGGCAATGCAGCAACTTTGGAAGATTCACAGCTCAAAGGTCATCTCTCTGGCACTTTTCAAGCAAAACAAAAACCAAAGCCCGGGTAAATGCTAGTTTATGCCTGTGAAGGAACCATGAAGTACCACAAACCTCAGGGTCTTGAGGGAAAGTCAGCCCCTCATCCCCCCAGAGTGCTCCCCAGTCACCTGTAAAGGCAACAGGTAAACTCAAGGACCTCAGAGACCATCCACCTTACCCATTTGTGTGAGAGCATAAGACCTCTTGAATGTCTATTCAGCGTCTGTCTTTTAGGACTGATTTTGTGGCTAAGACACAGCAACTCCTAGAGCTCTTTGGCAGGTGGAGGAAATCCGAGTAGCCTGTCCTTAGGCTGGTGTCATGCCCACTTCTGCGTGCATGCAGCCAACGCAAACAGTAAGAGGACCAGGATAGGCAGTTCATCTATTGCTTTACCATCCTCCTTGTCCTTTAAATGATTTGCATCTCTGGGGGAGCTAAGAAGAAGGATGCTTATGCTTAAGCCATGGAAGAACCAGGGACAACCTAACATATGATATTCCTGTATTTCATTGTGCTGACCCATATATGTTGTGATAATTTGGCACACTAAAAGATTTCAGCCCACATCCACAAGACACCACTTCAAGGGCCAGAAATGGCTGCTTAAGCCTGTACCACAGTCACTGAATTTATTTCAGAAGGCATCAGTGATTGCTCTTTATCTGAAGACCTTGGAGCACCAGCGCTGCAGAGCAGCTCTAGCTCTGCATGGCTCCCCAAAGTTCTCCATGCTCCAGTCAAATATGAAGCACATATTTATGGCTCAAATTTGAAAGAGACACTTCCAGCCTACCCAAATTCATCTGAGCAGAGACCATGTTGTTCTAAGCTTACACTCTCCTGGCAGTCACTGTTCTGTCTCTTTTCTATTTTGGGGGGAGGAATTTATGTTTGACAAATATGCTGGCATCAATCTCATAAAACCATGCTATAGATTAGGTGGAGGAAGAAGTCTACCTCAGGGCTGCTTTGATAGCTCATTTTTAGCCTTTATTTGAATGGGGCTTAAAAATCAGAAAAGAAACTGATTTTTTTTTAAGGGAGTATCAGTTTTCCTGTGACTGTGTGAAGGGAAACAAGCCATTAATAAAATTTTGCTTAGCAGCACATCTAAAGAATTTTATCTCTGCAGATGTTGAAAAACTAATAATTTGCTATTCTTTTTTCTGTAATAAGGATGTGTCAAGCACACATACGCTTACCTTTCAAGAAACTGTTTATGTTGCAAACATGATTAAACCGGGGGACTGTATTTTAAGCAGTGATGCTCAGATTATGGTACAAACTCTTTTGATCTTGTTATTGTAGTGCATTAAAGCCACATTTATGTTAGGAGTTCCTATCTGCATACAGAATGCTACAACAGCCTCTCAGCAGAAATGTAAATTGAGATTGTCATGCAATGAGAAAAGCGTCCTAGCTTTTTTGTTATGGTATAAACAAGACATTAGATTTACTTGCAAGCATGGCATACCACGAGCATGCATAAGAGAGATTTGTGAATCAGATAAACTTTCATAAATTTTAACATGAATAAGAACTTGCTCAAACATTAATATCACCAAGTATTTTGCCATTTGTTAACTTTCTTTTGCTGTTTCAAAAACCCGCAAGGAGTGCAAGTAGAGCGTGCTGTCTGTAGAAACAATTAGCGTGGCCTGTGAACAGTATAGCAGAATGCAGCCATAAATGAGATGGTTCCAGAGCCTGCAAAAAGAGAACATGGACAGCAGACGATCAGCTTCCTATGGGAAGGGAATTGAAAATAATACCACTTTAATCAAGCCATTTATCTGACAGGCAGATAATACTGGATAAGGATCTTTGTAGCAGGATTCATTCAATCTGTCAAACAGTGGGAGCCGGGGGAGTATAAATTCCTAAATAATCAATCCATGTAAAGAAATTTACTGTTTTACTGGTGAAATTCTGTCAGCAAAAAGGCAAGACTTGGGCTTAGCTGTAAGGCTTCATCCCCTACTTCTAAAGCACTTGTGACTCAAATTGTTTTCAGTCTGTGTTCAGAGCAGCATTGCCTCAGTGCCCTGCCAACTTCTTACTCAAACAGGACCTCTGCTCTGGGACTGAGGCCATGCCTTCAGGGGCATTTAGGTGGCTGAAAATGCAGATAACCATTGACAAGGGCACCAGCAGTTAAAAGCTCTCTGAAATCTGTTGGCTTCAGGGCCTAGTTTGTTTTACTACATAGAAAACTCTTCTAGGTGTATGGCTGAATACCCGCCGGCTTATCTGCCTTTCTTCTGCTCCTGGGTCAGCAGTAGCACTCGTCTGTCCAGGTGGAAAAGTGGGAAGAGGCAATAATCACTGGCTGAAGGTGTTCACACTGACTTCCTGGTGTTGAAGGAACAGGGGAAAATGCACAATTAATGCAGACAGCAGTTCACTGACCTTTGCAGACACTCACCTGTAATTACAGCCTTTTCTCACTGACAGCCTTGAAGGGATGGGGATGATCCTGACTGCTCCCCACAACTGCTGCTGGGTCTTCCTGGGGCTCATAATCCACAATTTGTGAAAAATAGTTTAGTAAATATGTAAAGGTGACATATATAGAGTGACTTGGTTATAGAAGTGGAGAAAAAAGTAGCACATCAGTCCCCGTACACTTCAACATCATCCAGAAATGATCAGGTTTTTTACATTTTGGGCTTCGTAGTGAATTCAAATATCACGGCCTAATTCTTCTTTTATGTCTCTACAATTCAGAAGTAACATGAGAGGAGAAGCTTACCACTGAACCTCACATGAAAGGTATTTGTAACTGCTACAACTTCCAATTTTAAAAGAAAATATTTTAATTATAGTGCAATGCAGTCTGAGTTAAAGAAGCTTACATTTCTGTTTATCTTACACAGTGCCCAATCCTTTTCTTTTTTTTTAATTCCGAGGCAACTCTCCCTTCATTATGAGCATGGTGTGATATGCCTGAGCTAACATGGGAAAGCACAACAGATCCATGTGGTGAATATTAAGATACAGCACTTATACAAGGATAAAACCTAATTCTGTGATCACACAGAGGTAAAGCAGGACTGCTTCCAGTTAAGTCAGGGATACTTCACTGGTACAAAGTCAGTGCAACTCTGCCTATTGCTTTAAAAAAGGGAGTTAATAACCATTTTTCTACACTCACTAATCTGTACTAATCATAAATTCAGGCCCCTGAGCACACTCACCCTGAGCTGCAAAACCTGCAGGTACATGCAGGTACCTGCATGCCTACTGGCAGAGCACAAGCCAGCTGTGGTCCCAAAGCCATTTGGACATCTTGGCTTGCAGCAGCACCTACACTAGCAAATTCTGACTCTTGCTGGCCTTGCTGCCACAGGCAAAGGCCTGGACTAGCAAGGCCACAGGGTTTCAGTGCCACAAAACTGTCCCCTGATAGTTAGCCCATAATTTGCCAGGGTCCCATAGTATGCGTATCAGAACTGAAGCCCTTCTTAGTCTTCCTAACTACACAAAGGACCTGGTGTATTTTTTCATTCTGCATTACAATTTTGAAGGCATTCTGCAAGGAAAGTCTTACATATGTGAGAAATATTTGGTTAATATGAACATCTGTAAATCAAAGACTTTGCGAGTCAGATTCCTCAGCAGATGGGATACTATTTTCAACAGTAACTAAATGATTTAGAAGCCAAAGATCTGTTTTCAAAGAGACAGGTGCTTAAATCTCATTGAAAGTCAAAGGGAAATAAATTTGTGAGTCCAATTTAAAAATAGAATTTCAGTGTGTGTGAAAGCACTGTTTACTTGTCCTTGAGAAAGTATTTTGTTGTCAATTTAATGAATCCAACGTCTGGATTTTGGTCTGGACATCTTCACATATAAACAGAGGAGAACAAATCCTCCCTACTATGGGAATTAGTGGCTGAAATATTGTGCTTTGGACGATGCAGGTATTCAGAACAGATAACACAGAGTTTCATCCTGGTCTGAAGCTATTAAACAGGTCTTTCACTCATATGAATAGGGAGAGTTTCAACCCTTTCAGTGCCGTTTCTCTGCGACGTGGAGTAGACGAGGCTCTGGCACTATCGCTGTATAAGCATCCATACCTCAGTTGTTGGTTCAGGGTTTGTGGGAGAAGAAGGAAGTTATGAGCTCTGACAGTGCTCCTCCTGAAGATCTAAGCACCCACACCAGCAACCAAACCACGAAAACCTTCTCAAGGAGAGCTTTGCTGCAGATCTCTGCCTGTTGGTGGTCTGTGGTTTCCTCTGAAACAGCTCAAGCTGCCGATGGGGCTGCCTGGCAGAGACCATGCCACAGCCTGCATGGGAAGGGACATGTGGGGATCTCTTGCCACCACCCCACTGGGTGGAATTAAATCCCCATTGACTGCAGGTTTGTTTGCTCCTCCACCAGCTCCCACCAATGCCTGGGAAAAGCCACTCACCTCTCAGCTACTGCTGGATGTGCTGCATGGGGAGGAGCTAGGAGATGGTTACCAGAGCGGTGCCAGAGCAGGTGCGCTGGGAAATAAGCAAGGAAGGGATTGAGCAAGTGACCCAAGCTTGAATCACTACAACTGTGTTTGCATTCAGTTCCCAGGAGGACAGTGTTTAGCCTTAAAGGCACTGGGAAGGATGGACAACACCTGTGTTTATCATAGGGAAAAAAAAAAGCAGGAACTCTTTGAGACATAGAACCAATAATGCTTCATTTCATACAGATTTGTGTCGTGTTGGTGATCTCCCTGGGGATCCTTCAGTGTCTAGCAAAGGGTGACCCATTTTGGGTTATTTTTCTATTTACAGCTAAGCTTCTGAAGGACTCAGGACTCCTGGAGGTGCCCGTTTTCCTAATTTGGGGCTTTCCCCTCCTCCACCAGAAGAGATCTGAGGAGGCGGTGTGGCTATTTATTGATGTAGCTGCCTTCCCTCCTTGACCTGAATCTGGGTGCAGCCTTCCTTCCTCCCTGCTTAAGCAACTTGAGTTTGTTCCAATTAGTTCTCTGTTACATTCATTTCTGTAACTTGACAATATCAGTACCTGACTGTGGGGAGCTTATTTCCGATGTGTTAATAGTCCTGTAAATAAATAAATAAATAAATAAAAAGGCATTAAAACCACATAAATTATTATATTTCCTTTGTTTGCATCCTACATTTGTGTGAGCAAGGATTTGCAAAAATTGCATGAATTTTTGCATTTTCCCCTTCCCTCACAGTGGCACCAGCTCTTGAATTCTCATCACCCCTTCACAGTCCTGAGATGGAAATTTCAGTGCTGAAATACCCCAAAAAACTACTCTGAGGCCTCCACCAGTGCCGTCATTCATCCTATTTCAGGAATGTCTGTCCCTCACGTCTTTCGCACCCCGCTGTCATGTGCCAACATGATTGACAGTGCTGGGAATGATCTGCCCACTCCTCCTAAACATGGTCTTGGGCTGTCGGTGCTGCAGACTTGCAGACAGGAGGAACACGGACCCTTGAAGAGTGTCAGATGGCCATCTGCCAGCCAAGGCACAATATGGTGGCTACTGCCAAGCCAGCTGGGTCCTTGCTCTTCCAGCTGGTACAAAAGTTGCCAGGCAGCCTCCACTCCAAGAATATTCAAGCATGTCGGGCTATAATATATGCCATGTGTTTCTCTGTTTTTACTACATAGTGGAAAATAATTTATTCAGATATGCTAAATGATATTTTTAACATTCCACAAACAGTTCATTCTGAAACTCAGTTTTGGCATTAACTAGAAAATGCGGTACTTTGCTCATTGTGTATAATATTATAATGGTCCTTTTTTGTTTAATCTAAATATTATAGCTCATTTATCTTCTTGGATGTCACAACCAGCTCTAGGCTGCATAGTTCTGCTGCTGTCTACCAGTTAAATGATTATTACTTAAACATTTTATAAATAATTAGTGGATAACTAATTTTTTGCTGGATGACATCTACACCCTTTTGTCCAAAAGAATCCCTCATATTCTTTTCTTTTTAGTGCATATTCAGAGTCTATAGCATGCTATAGACTTCTTCTAAACAAGAAGGGCTGAAGAGAGTTTCTTCTGCGCAATTCAGTATCACTCAGTTCTTGAAGGAATTGAAAATGGCTCCTTTTTCATAAATGAGACATTGTCAGCAAAGAAAAAATGGGAATAGAGCCCAGGACATTTAGTTTGAGATTCAGAGATCTTTACCACTTGAGCTGAATGAGAATTTCCTACTGTTAGCAATGGTATGGGTCTTCTATGCTTTCTTTAGTCCGTAATCAGACATTAGATGATAGCTAGGTATGTCCATATATAACTTTATTTCTAAGCCTTTTCTTGGAGAACAAAAACCTGCTTCAGTTTGCATGAATTTCAAAAGGTATCAACACCATTGTCATTTTCATTTCCCTTTGCATCTTTAAGTTTCACTCTACTCTCCATGGCTTTATTGGTGCAAGCTCGAAAATCAAAACTAAGTGAGCAAGTGCAGTTTTGTTTTCTGTTGTGCACGGATTTCCAGGAATTAATTTCCTCCATTAGATCTACCATGTCACCACCTAAGAATCTGTCTTTTTTCTTTCTGGAAAAAAGATCTTTTACTTTCTTGTCCTTTCCTACCACATACGTCACATTCTGCAACCATTCCACAACAGAAATAATTCTCACTAATGTCCACACACTTAACAATTGAACAGTCACAAATAAATCATTTCAGAAAAGCTATTTAATCTCTATCTACACCCCAGTGGAATGTGATTTCCAAACTCCTTTTAAGACAAGCAAAAAAAGAGTAGTTTTATCTTTCCTGTCATTTTATTTTAATTGAAGTTTATCACATTCTTTACACTGACTTCCAGATGCCTCACCCTTTTTTCATCAGGAGGGGCAATTCCTAGAGACGTGTGAAATGTTTCATTCGCACTACAAAAGCCTGAAAGCAGACTTGCTGTGAATTCATCCTGCATTTGCAAATCAGCAGTGAATCGTTAAACTCCTGTGTCTGCTGAGTTGTCTGCAAGCTTGTGTCTGCTGTCACTCGGCACGTGTTACTGGTTCTTGTCCTCGGGGACTTCCATGGCTGTTGTTCTGGGGCATTTCCAGGGAAAACGTGGTTCACCACTTAGAGGCCACTCACGGTCTTTTGTGGTTTTCAGACACCTGTGCCTTGTGCTGGAACAGAAACTTCATGCCTTTGTGATTCCCCATGAAGCTTAAATGTGTCACATTTCCTCGTAGCTTAAACGGTAAAACAGAGGTGGGCCAGCCCCAAACGTTCCGGGGCCTGTATACACAAGTACGTCAGTCCTGATGGTTGCAAAGTTACTTCAAAGCAAAAGTAATTTTGAAACCAGATTAAAGCTAACATGACATACCAGACTCTGACCTGAAGGAGCTAAGGTCCAAGCATACGTTCGCCTCTGCAGGTACAGGGATATGAGCCCGAGCAGATGGGCCAGACTGAGGACAGTAACATCTGAAACCACCACAGCCAGATAGGGCCACCAACATCTGCTCAAGAGACCTTGCTCCCGCGATGAAGCTGGGCAGTCGTGCAGAAGTTGGGGCAACAGGAAAAATTGGTTGTGTTTGTGGATGTTGTGGGATATACTTAGCGTAGAAAAATAATTGACATTTCTTATCACAGCTTGTGAGCCTTCAGACCCCCCCACAGCAGTGGCCACCAGCTACCCCACTGACTGCATTATTCAGGTGATCTGCCTGGACAGCCTCAGCAGTCCCTGGCATTTAATACTTATTAGTCACTTGAAATAATCAAAATGCTCTAATATTACAACATGACAAAATAAAATTAGATTATCACTATAATCCTTATCATAGTGTATCTTTAAAACTGCTAACCCTGCTGTTCAGACATCTTAGAGATTTGACAAATGGGCTCCAGCAAATCTCGCTGAGGCAGTTGAAAGCGATACTTCTGTCGGGGTAGGAGTCAGCCACAGATCAAAATGTCTGGATGTCTAAATCAAAGCATCTAAGCTCACATTACCATCAACAGAGATGAAGGGCTTGATTCAGTTGCTTAGACACAGGCACCAGGTTCCATCTGAGATGTCCTAAGGGTACCACCTCACCTCCAGCTGCCACCCCAAAGAGCGTGAGTGTCTCACAGTCCCTGGGTTATATCCGCCAGTCTGTGAGTTGTATCGGTGGGCCTGTGGGTGTCTCCGATATCCTGGGCATCTCAAATGCCTGATGCCTGCATGTGGGCAACAGAAGGAATCCCCAGCCAATACACCAGAAGAGTCTGGAGAGCAGTTTGGAAGAATTAAGTGGATTTATCGACAAAGGACCTTGGCGAACATTGATGTTCGAACATGATTCTGACACACGTCTTGAGCACAGAACGCAATGCACAGTGTTGACATACACACAGAGTGCATGCGTATGATCAGGGGATGGAACACCTCTCCTGTGAAGAAAGGCTGAGAGAGTTGGGGTTGTTCAGCCTGGAGGAGCGAAGGCTCCAGGGAGACCTTCTTGCAGCCTTTCAATACCTAAAGGGGGCTTATAAGAAAGACAGGGATGGACTTTTTAGTAGGGCCTGTTGCAATAGGACAAGGGGTAATGGTTTTAAAGTAAAAGAGGGAAGATTTAGACTAGATATAAGGAAGAAATTTTTTACAATGAGGGTGGTGAAGTGCTGGAATGGGTTGCCCAGAGAGGTAGTGGAGGCCCCATCCCTAAAAACATTCAAGGTCAGGTTGGACGGGGCTCTGAGCAACCTGATCTAGTTGAAGATGTCCCTGTTTCTTGCATGGGGGTTGGACTAGATGACCTTTGAAGGTCCCTTCCAACCCAACCTATTCTATGATTCTATAAGGAGGAGACGGGACACACCTCAGCAAGTGCCAGCAGCTCCTCTGACCGCAGCAAGTATCAAACCAGGGAGCCTCATCTCCTTTCTCCACCTCTCCCCCTAGTAAATCCAAGAGCATTATATATGAGTTTAATGCCTCTTAAGTTAGCTTAGCTGGAGCGAAAGAAACCATAGCTGTGACGAGACACTGTAAATAGTGAACGGATTAGCAGCATCCAACAACCCTGCTAACTTGAGCTGTAGCCTATACCTCCCCATGGGCCAGTTAACTTGTGTGCAGGAATATTTCCACATTGAATGGAAGGGCTTTGTTTGTGGATGGAATTCAAATTAAGAGCAATATATCAGTTATTTCTGCAGCAAAGACAAGTCCTTAATATGTAAGGGTGATTTCATTTTATACTAGATTAAAAATGTCTCAGTGAAAGGAGTTAATTCTCTCTTTAGGCAGAATTCACATAAGCTTTTAATTGCTATTCTGTAAAGATAACCAGTTTAGTTGTCTTTCACTTTTCACTTACTCTTCTCAACAGCAGCTGGTAAATTCAATCAGGTGTTTCCGTGAAACAGTCTCATGTCACTGCAAATGGCTACAGATCAGGAAGAACTACTTTAGAACATGCATTTGCTTTAAATGTACCTGCATTGTGATTTTGCACTGAATTACATTTGGGTTCTTGTTCCAGAAATGTTTCATTTCAGATTTTGTGCTGATGCACTATGGATAATCAAGGACTTCTTTAAACATACAGATATCAAGAAAATCAGACTTCAGTTGTCCCTCCCAGCTCTGCAGACATCTTGTCTTTGAGGGTAAGGAATGCGGACAGGGCTAAGGAAACACAGGATCTAACACAGCAATTCTTGTACTTTACAGTGAAATCACGGTCCTGATCTGACATACAGGCAGGAAACTGGAGCATCTAGTCTTAACAGCCCAGTAATTTTGATTAAGACCTGATCTTGCAAAACTTATGGACGTGTTTTTTTCCTAAGTCCATTCCCCATAGCTACGTCAAAGCTTTACTTTAGAAATACCTGTGAGTTTCTGCTGCATAGAGGTTGTAATGATAAAGTGGCCATGCTGTGGTTTTTATTAAATGCTAAGATGTGACATTTTAGTTATAGCTCTTGGACCCAGTAAAAGAGCCATGCAAACACTGGGCTGCTTGATATAGACAGAACTTGCAGTACATTTGAGCTGTACAGTTATTAAAAGCATTTCTGCAGACATTCCCTTTCCTTCTTGGATCGTTCTTGGCATTTCTCAAATATTTATGAATATTTATGAAGGCACTTACTTGTATATTAAATGAAGTCTGTGAGTAAGTCATCAATTTCTCTGGAAATAGTGCTTTTTGTTAAAACTTTGTTAGCCCTTCAACACAAGTGCCCCTGAGGGACTAGAATGTTTGAGCACAGCTTGTAGAGTACATCCTATAGAATGTATATAAGCCTTTAATCAGCACAACAACCGCAATGCAGCAGATTGAATAACCATCTGAATAAAGTCAGGGAGCGTTGTGATTTAGTCTGCCCCAGAAAGCTGTTCTGTAACAGCTTTGCAAATGTGGTCTCAGCTACCAAACCTATGCTAAATCAGTCGCTGAACAGACTTATACTAGTTAGTAGATGACTCCTTTTTTGATTAACTAACAGATCTTCATAAATTCAAGGCTACATGGAGAAAATACAGTGATTTATTGGTCCAACACAGCTCACCCTGAAAGCAAAAGGAGTTTCACATTTTACTTCAAAGGAAGCAAAGCTGGACCCTAAAACTATAAACAGTATAATAAACACTAGTAAAGCATAATACTTACTAAAGCAGCATGAATCTTGCTCCCCAAAAGCACACATTTACTCGCTACTTGTGCAACTTAATACTAATGAAAATGAAATACAGCTGGTCACTGAGGTCACACCTGAGTACTGTGAGAGTCAAACAATCCACCAGAAATAATACTATGATGAAATACATTTGCATTAAGCGTTTGTAGAATTGACCTGAGTTCCAAATAAATTAGTAAAACTGTTAGATCTCTGCTTACTTGCAAACTGATGAAAAGCAAAATTCACCAGCATGCTTCTCAACAAAATGCAGGAGTGCATACTCAATTCAGTTTTAATATTGGTGTGTACTACAAAGCCATACATAAACTTGCAGACAGTGTAAAATTGACATTAGTATCAATGGAAGTGGAAATAGGCCAAGATAGAAAAATCTGGTTTTGTGTTTTGTTGGACTGAATACTTAATAAATTGCCTATTAAGTTTAGGTCACTTAGCTCTCGTAAGTGGCTTTAGAACATAAGACCATTTTTTCTGTTTTTTGCCTTAGTATTCTCAGTTATTCATGATTGGTGCAGCATAGGTCAATGAGAGTCTATCATAGCAAAGACTAAATGAAGTGTAAGTTGAAGGTGTCCTGATTTAGCTCTGTAGGAGACAAATCGCATTCCTCTTTTTAAAACCACTAGAGACAGATCTTGCATGTTGGCAGTGGACTTTCCCAGTGAAGTCTGGCATATCAACACCATTCTTTTGCTGTTTACAAGGAAATTGAGCAAAGGAAAATGATTTTCAATTTCAGCCTCCAGCCAGCTCTACTGTCAGACAATGAAGCATGATGCTAAGTGCAGAACAGCAGCTTGTCTGATAGACGGTAAGTAATTAAGTAGCTTCAGTCCAGAAAGGGTTTTATGTTGGCCTTGAGCTTTGGACAATGATATATTTCTATTCCTAAGCTGTCTTCCTGTGAGATAAAAAAAAAACCAAACCAACATTCACCCTACTTGTACTTATTGTGAAAAGATGAGGCTCTCCCAGCTCTATAGAGCAGTGAGCCTCCAGGTGTAGACCAGATAATGGATGTTTCATTTCATTTCCTTCCCTTGTGCCTTCATGAAAGGAAACCCAGAGATTGCCTTTAGCAATGCTGCTGCAGGATGTTGACCCTGAAAGCATATCCCAAATTAGACAAGTGTATTATTCCTGTGTAATGTGTGAATACAAGCAGGAAGGACAGACTCTAGTTTCCATTCCTTATAAATAAAATAGAAATACCACACCTCTACAGATTCACAGAAAAGACCTTTAAGTATATAAAGATTCAACTGAAATAGATTCTTGAAGAGGTAACATTTCCTTTTATTCCCTCTGTTTTATGTGACAATGAGAATAAAGTAAATAATACATTTAAAAGTGCTGAAGACTAGACATAAAAGATCCTTCGTCTACATGAAGCAAAGGACTAATAAAAACTTTGGGAAAGGGAATTTCGTGATACTAAAAGCTGAATAAACTGAACTGAAACTTCCTTATGACCTTCTAATGCACAGTCATTTGAGATACTTGCACAGTCCTATCCCCAGAGCATCTTTGTGTCTCACTGGTTTTATGCTCTGGATTTACTACCCCTTCTAAATGGGACTCTGCTCATTTCCTCATTTTGCAGATCCAGAAATGAAGGTGTGATGTGACCTTTGCAGGTCACTGAAAATCTGGGACAGTCTAGAAAACAGAACTCACATTTTGACTCAAGTCAAAAAATCATTCTGTGTTGTCTTCCTTGTTGAAAAAAAAAAAATGAAGGAAAGGTTTATAAGTTATCACTCATGAGATTGTGTCAACATGGAAGCAAAAGAAAGCCTCAAGGCTAGAATACTGATTGAGAGAATATGGAAAGTATTAGTGATGGAAAAAAAATTGATGGAATGCTAAATTATTGTGCAGGCTTTCATGTGGTATGGTGGTGCCTCTCTACACATTTGTGGATGAAAACAAAATTCAAGTTATGGTTACAGAAAAAAAGATCAAATGTTTATTCTACTGCAATTTGACCAAGAGGTGTAATTAAAACAGCTGAATCATTGGATTCACTGCAACACAAATGTTGGAAAAACTCAGATTATAAATTGTCTTGTTTTGTGTCTTCCATTGCTTTTATATAATGAACATCCTGTTCCCTGCCTAATCCTACAAATGATGTACAATGAACCCTCACTTACCAGAAATGCCTTTCTTTGAATCAGGGTTATGTTCAACTTTAAATGAGGTTTGTATAACAGAACCATCTGGCTTCCCCAAGGCCACACCACTCAGGGGGACTAAGGTGATTGGGACATACTGCTTCACTAGGAGTGATTTGTTCTTATTTTGTCCAGCTAAACTCTGTGACCTTGCACAGTCTCCAGGAAATTTGGCCCAGTTCAACTTAGTGGCGGTATCGTATTTTCAGTAATTAATGGTTCAGAACTGCATTATACATAGCTATTATTCTTTATATTTATATATGCTGACAAATAGTTGTTTACATGGCACCTTATGTTTAAAATTATACCTTAAGTGTACATAGCATTGCGTAAGTATAGACTACATTTTATAATCTGAGTGGTCCTAACATTTCCTGCTTTGGTGATATTGTCTTGAGTAACAATAAAACCCAAAGAAATTGTTTGTGAGTAGGTTGGATAAAGGCAGAAGGAAGATAAATATGCCATGTCAGATTTCTTTTATTTTTAAGTTGTTTTTTTTTAAGGAAGAAACTGAAAGAGAAAACAGGAGACCCCTAGGAAACAGGTAGAGAAAACTTTTCTCAGTAGATGGGGCAGACTGGATAGAAAAGCATAACTGAGGCCAAAGGAAAGAAGCAGCAAAACAGATTTAAGAGTCTGCCAACAGGGCGGTAGGAAAAGAGGTGGGTAACTAATGCTGGTAAAGAGAGAAGGCAGAACTGAAGACTCAGTGAAGAATAATCTACAGGACTAAAATAAGAAAGTTCATGAGCATTTTCATCTTCAAAGTGATGATATCTTTAACCAGGTTTTTATCCAGACGTCACACATATTTAGTCCTGGGAGAATGCTGAGACATCTTGGAGAAAATCAAAGAGGGATTTGAAGGTGGAGCTGGATAATATATTCATTAGAGGCAACAGTAATGAAGAAAGCAAGCTCGATAGAAACAACTGGTGGGACACCTGAATAGTCAGAGGTGAGAAATAAAGAGAAGGCTCCAAGAGAAACAGAAAAGAAAAAGCTGAGATAGATCAAAATTGGCTCATTGCTGCCAGAGCCCACATTTAACATGGAGAAAAAGAAGTTAAAGAATAAGGAAATGTTGAAGACAGTGATACGGAGGTGAAGTATATTTTTCTTTGATCAGCATTCACTTACTCACTAGGGGAGTAAACCAACTGAAGGAGAAAATGCACAATACTTAGTTCATGTGCCTGATGCTCTTTCTGTCCAAGCATTTAAATCCAGAGGACAAATACCACCAGAAAATACAGATGAATCAAAAAATAAATGCAGGTACTGTCAGGGAGATAGCCAAGATTAGAGGAGTAGTCATGGATCTGTGTGGAGTCAATAGATGAAACAGAGAGCAAAGGGACAATGGTGCGGATCAGTGGAGGAGTAGCCAGAAGAAAGCCCAGAGGGGTGGGTGGGAAGGGAAGGAGTGAGTGTGGATGGGGAAGGGAGAGGAGCACTGCTGAGGGTAGCATGCAGTGGCCAAAGAGATGGGTCTCAGCTTCAGATCCATAAAGGAATACTGTTCTGTAAAGACAAGGTCAAGGGCAAGACTGCAGACATCATTGTATAGCAGATTGAAAAGGAGATTCATGGAAGTAAGGGAATGGTAGGGAATTGGATGAATTAGTGACATGGAATGAGTGTAGGGGATGAGATGAGGGGAATAAAGCAGACAGAAATAAGCAACTTGCCACATTGGTACAGCGGAAAGGAAGAAGTGAAGCCAGAAGGATGGTAAAAAGGAGACAAAAGGCAGATGGACACCACTCCATGGCAAATGAAGGAAGGAAGGTGATTCAGACAGGAGATATGGGGAGCCAAATGGTCTTACTGCTGAGTGTGATCTTGGACACATCTATGAGGACAGCAACAGGTACTAGTTGAATTTTGAAGACTAGAGGCTTTTACATCATGAAGAAGGGGAAGCAAGTGAGAAGTTCATAATCAGGGTAAACTAAATTCTTCAGAGAAGGATTAAAAAAGTGGTGGAGAGCTGCAGTTGAGAAAAAAAGAATACTTGAGCCAAAGCAAACCACAAGTCAGGAATAAAACCCAACCATCCGAAGATTGTGAGAGCAGTCAGAAGAAACGACCACAGACTTTCAAGTCTGCAAAACCATTCTTCCATTCTTCTGGTTATCTGAATTGCCAAATATTAGCTTTTTAGTCTCTGAGTGTCTGGAATGATCAAGATCATTCTTTACTTACTGTTGCAGTGAAGCTTGTGGAATGAAGCTTGAATGTATAAAACGTTGAAACATTGCTTGCTCAGAATGACTCATTAACATCACAGAATATATAAGCAGATAACATTGCTAATTTGATTCAAAGCCCTTGAATATACTTCATCCATAAACTCTGACTTCAGTGAGTATAAACAACCCTCAGTGAGTGTCCCCATAGGACTGATATTAATTCACAACCAAAAACTGTTATAACTCCTACACTTGGGAACTAAACACTTTTTCTTCTTCATCGTGACTGTTCATTCAAATGTTAATCCATCAATTATCCATGCCTAAATTGAAAAATATTCTGAAGTACTCATTAAAATCTTAGGTGGCATTAACACCAACTTCACATTTCTTTCTGTTTGCTTCATAATGCCACCCTAGCTAATGGATTTACTGATGAGAAACATCAGGAAATACAGTGAGTGTTAAGTGAATAGTAAAAGTATTCACAAAAAGCAAATTGTGAAACTGGCATTTCAAATATCAGCCAGCATCATCCCATGTAACCTTTATATGCATCTCAAAAAACGTGGTGCTCTAAAAGACATCCATAGGCAGTGGTTTTAAAAACTGAGTTGAATCAGGGTCTTAAATCCTTCCTGAAGATAAACTGCACTGAAACATCTTCAAGGAACTAGGTGACCAAGGCATGCTTTTAGATTTCTCTTTTCTTTATCCTGTCAGTCATTTTTGTATTTGGGGGGAGAGCACAGGCTGTGTATTGGGAGGGGAGGTGTGAAAGCAATAACATGATAGCAGGGAATTGCTTGGGAGACATGGGAGTGAATAAAAGGTAAGGACTGAGAAGGAGGATTTATGTTTTTTTCACAACAAAGTGACAGCTGTTATGTCATGAGTCTATACTTGTCCGGATCACTTTGTTTGTGTGCTTTTTCCCCCACCCCACATCTGTCTTTGTGTATGCTGTATGCTTTCTGGGCAAATCACTACCTTTCTCTGTGTCTGGAAAGAAACACAACATCTTTTTGGCACTGGAGCAAGCTCCATAATGAAGAATGTGATTATAACTGATGAAGGATATGGGTTCAGCTTTCAACTTTGCAAATTATTTACTATGATTCAGAGCCATGAATTCCTTTGGGCCAAAGCTTTCTCTCTGAAGCTGCTGCAAGAGTTACCATATTTTGTTGATATGACTGAAATTCAGGGTTGGGAGGAAACTGGGGCCAAGATTTTGAAGCGCTAAGCAACTGCCCTAAAGCCAAATCCTGTAAAATGTCACAGGTTGGACACCTAAAACTGGATATTTGTCAGTTTTTAATGTTATTTAAGTTTTATCAATAATAATGACGATAAATGTTGTAATCGTATCTAATATTTATACGCTGCTTATCAACCTAAGATTTTGTCCAAATGTTTTTTCCCAAATGGGTAACCAGAGTTAGAAAGATTTATGAAGTTGTCAAATAAGGAGCTTTTAAAAAGCAGTTACAGTTTTTATAACACTTCAGAACATGGTTCCTATTTGTTTGAATGTTCAAGCAGCTACAGTTGTCTCTGCTGGTTTGTTACTCACAAATGTAGGAGTGTTGCTTCAATATTAAATTAAAGAAGCTACACTAGGATCATGATGATAATAGGGTTGTAATAGTATGTATCCAAAACTATGACAGTAAAAAGCCCCGACAACTGGCAAGTACCTTATCCTCAGCTTTCTTGAGGCCACCAAGTCCAAGAGCAAAGACAACAGTCATGTCTCAGTAATGTGCAGTACAAGGATCCCCATGAAGCAGTGGTATGTCTACTAGCTATCTTTTAATACTGTATGTTGCTCTGCAAGTTTCCTGCAAATATTACTGATCCCATGCACTTGGTGTCTTTAACGTTTTTCATATGCTTGACTGAAGACAGAGGTTAATAATTCAGTGTACTCTATTCAATCCCCTGGGGAAATTTGATCCACACCCCAAATTATTCTTCGATAAGACAGACTCAGGAGTTCGTCTTGTATGTTCAAATCAGCATAGAAGTATTTGCAGGATCAGGTCCACTATGTAGAGTGAAATAAAATACCTGTATAACCTATACAACACACCCTATCTCAAGGTGTGCAGAACTGACAGCGACTTATTTCAATAAATAAAAGAAGCAGACTATGAACAGACTGTATAGCAGAGAAAGCATTTATTTTCAGGGTCTTTCTTGTAGTCTTTAAAGAAATGTTGAAAGGTAACATTTACAATGTGTCTGACAATTGTCATCAGGAAATTTGTTTTCTCCCCGTATCCTTAAGTTACTGAAAAGACTTGACCCCCAAGTGAGATTGGAATATATTTTCCTTTATGCTGTAACGTTTCCAGATGGCCGGAATCTAGACTGACTTCTGCCTGAGTGTAACAGCCAAGGATTTACACAACACCAAATAAACTGCTGTTCGGACTCCGAGCGTGCCTATACGACTTTGCAAGATCCACAATAATAGGAGCAATGGATTTCTGCTGGGACAACTTTGCCAGTGTACAGAAAAGCCTTTCCTATGGTCTATATTCTGAGTCTCATTCACTGTTTTGCTGTCTCGTTCTAGCAGGCTCCCAATCAGTGCCTTTTTTGCAGCTTTTCCACCAGGAGCTCTGAGAGCTATGATGACTAATATCCAAAAGGGTATTCAATATTACCAGATTTTCTGTTCTGACTGGAAATTGAAGTTGTCAATATAAGCTGTATACGTCTATGCCAACTGTGTTGAAGATTTTCACACAAATAGGACATACATGCTAAGGTTTAGAGTAAATACCAGATCCCTGAAGAATCAAAAGAAAGATCTCAGAACATAAATTATTCACTGCTATGTATCAACCAAAAGGGGAGGTGAGTTACAGAGGAGGGGGACAAGGATCAATCACACAACTAGCAAAAAATGGTTATTCTACCCTTATACCAACACTTACTAGTACATAAATTGCTACATAGTATTCCCTCCCTCACTTGAACATTTACAAAATATTTGTTATATAGACTGCAATTTTCAAACAAGCCTGAGAGGCACAGGTCCTCCCCTCTTTCATGTGTGAACAGTATGTCATTCCTGTCATCCTTCACAAGAAAACAATGAAAATAAATGTGGAAAGCAGTGAAAGCCATCATGGATTTTATTTAACTGCATCTTCACCAAGCATTGGTCTTTCTACAGTATTGTCCCCACAATAGGTTTGAACCAAGTGTTGGTTGATATATCTGCTCTTCACCTTGCAAGCTGAATGATGTTAATACCGGTGGAATGTATCATGTGCTACAGTGATGTCTGTATATCATTTGCCTGTGTTAGGACCACTTATTTCTCGTGGTGACTTAAACTGAATTTCAAACATTACAAGTGAATTTAAGCAAAACTATGTATATCTCCCCTGCACATTCCAGAATTTATCAGGTACAAGATTAAAACATTGGCTTATTCCCTACTATTGAAAAATTAGGAGCCTTAAAGAATAATAGTAAACCATCAGTTGGAAAACAAATTGGGAGACTGTCAGGTTTATGGCAAGGGCAGACATTGATTCAAGGGAATAAAAACTCTGCAGTGAAGGGATAAGGGGTACAGAAACAGGGCTCTTCTTCCTTCTCTGACACCCTGTCATTGCCTGTGCCCTAATTCCTGACCGTGTCCTAATTCCTGAGCATGTTTTGGAAGAAAATGGTCTCCACTGCCCAGACCTGCCAATGGGCACTACCTGGAGGGCTGCAGAAAGGGTGTGACAGCCAGGACAGTTCTGCCTGGGGCCAGCAGCTGTGGGGGCACTGGAAGACCAGGTAAACTGAGAGGTGCCTCAATGCCCACATCACTCTCTTCCCTGCTTTCTGCCACCCACTGCTGCCTGCTCAGGTCATTCGCATTCACTTGTCGCTGCCTGGGACTTTTCTGCCAAGTTACTTTGCTCTTGTCCTGGTTTCAGCTGGGATAGAGCTAATTTTCTTCCTAGTAGCTGGTATAGTGCTGTGTTTTGGATTTAGGATGAGAATAATGTTGATAAATCACTGATGTTTTAGTTGTTGCTGAGCAGTGCTTACACTAAGTCAAGGACTTCTCAGCTTCTCTTGTCTTCTCTTGTCTGGAGAAGAGGAGGCTGAGGGGAGACCTTATGGCTCTCTACAACTACCTGAAAGGAGGTTGTAGTGAGGCGGGTATTGGACTCTTCTCCCAAGTAACCAGCGATAGGACAAGGTGAAATGGCCTCAAGTTGCATCAGGGGAGGTTTAGATTGGATATCAGGAAAAATTTCTTTACCAAAAGAGTGGTTAAGCATTGATTGATTGAGTCACCATCCCTCAAGGTCTTCAAAAAACCTGTAGGCATGGCACTTCAGGGCCTGGTTTAGGAGGCATGGTGGTATTGGGTTGACGGTTGGGCTTGATGACCTTAGAGGTCCTTTCCAACCTTGATGATTATATGATTCTATGATTCTATACTGCTCTGCCAGCGAGGAGGCCGGAGGTGCACAAGAAGCTGGGAGGGACACAGCCAGGACAGCTAACCCAAACTGGCCAAAGGGATATTCCATACCATATGACATCATGCTGAACAAAAAACTGGGGAAGTTGGCCAGGGGTCCAATGCTTGGGAACTGGCTAGGCATCGGTCAGTGGGTGGTGAGCAACTGCATTGTGCATCACTTGGTTTGTATATTCTTTTATCATTATTATTATTTTCCCTTCCTTGTCTGTCCCATTAAATTGTCTTTATCTCAACCCATGAGTTTTACCTTTTTTCCAATTCTCTCCCCCATCCCACTGTGGGGGCAAGTGAGCTAACAGTTGTGTGGTGTTTAGATGCCTTCCGGGTTAAACCACGACAGCTTTGCAGATGGAGGTGCTGGAGCTGGGACAGGGAGAGCTGGGAGAGGACATGCTGACCATGGCCAGGACAACATCAGTGAAGGGACTTGGGCATTTCCTTCACCCCAGGGTCTGAAGTGGTTCTCAGTTGTCCCAGTTGCTAATGATCATATGAGATGGAGCACCTCGAGGAACACAGAGCAGAAATTCCTACTTTATAATTTCTAGGGAGGCTCAGACATTACACAGGCATGGAGAGCTTCATTGTCTCACAAGCAAAGTTCTTCCATCATGTGTGGGGTACTGAGAGGGTCTCAGAAAACACCTGAAACACCATGAAGTGGCAACTTCTCCAGAGACAGGCAGAGCTTTATATACCTGGGCATCTGTGCTTCAGCTCCCCACCCACCTCCTGTGCACTGCGTCTAGTGAGAGGCCAGGCACAAGGTGCAGGGAGGGCTGTGTCAGCCTTGCAGAGGGAAGCACCAAACCAAGGATGAGGAAGATCATTCCTACAGCACTTCCATGTCCTGAAAGGGACAGAAGGGGATGCTCTCCAGGAAAGGGGCCCATTTCTTCACTTGCACAGTTCTGCAGTTGACTGTCACCACCAACAGCATTTGTGAAGCTGCCCTAATATTCAGGTAAATAACATACCAGAAACAGAACAAGGGAAGCTAATAATTTCTTTGATTTATATAATGGCAGCAAGGCTGTTTTCTTCGAAGCTGTGAGCCAGAGTGATTAAAAGTTCATTGGTGACTGAGTATACCATGCAGTACGACGTGGGGGCTTTTCCATGGAGCCCTATAAATCTCGGAGCTGGAACAGGCGCACAGGGGTGGGGAGTGAGCTAACCTCGGCGGCGCACGTCAGCCCCGCAGGAGCTGGAGCGAGCTCTCACCCCCAGGCTTCACAGAGCTTTTATTGCTCACCAAGGGCCAAACCTCACTTTCGTTGCAGTCAGTGGGAGTTTTGCCATCGCCTTTCCTCAAAAAGGCTTGACACAAGCAGAGAAAACAATAGGAAAACAGGAGCCAAGCCCTGGGCTGCGGAGCCCATGGCAAGTTTCCATCGCTTTAGCTGGCACCCAGTGTTGGTCTCCTAAAAGAAGAACTTTCACTGTACCTGTTCTTCATATGCAAAGCACAGCTTTTATACTTGCAAACGTATATATAAGAAAATATAATATATAGATATATGTATACATATTCTTTTTTGCTCTTTGTAGCAAAGATAAAATCTGTGAGATAGCACTGCTAACAGTGCCTTCAGATTTTCTAAAATCTAACGCCTATCCCAAATGTCAAATCTTTATTATCGTTGTCTGTTTTAAGTGGAGCATATAATTTCCTGACTGGTCTGTCTGCTTCAAAGAGCCTATGCTTGAAAAAACAAAAACAAACAAACAAACAAAAAGCAGAAACAGAAGAAAGGAAGTAAGATAAAGGAGAGAAAAAATATAGAAATACTGGTCATTGCCAAGTGTTCCCCAAATCTTAGATGTCAGAAATTTTTAACATCTTAGAATAGCTATAACCCTCAAGATTTATATAAAATGTGCTAAACATATTCTGCAAAATAGGAAGAGCAGCAAAACTGTTCTACAAGTCATGTTACAATTGCTAATCTTCCATTTTCTAAAATGTTTAATGTACTCAGTTCACACAGTGTGTACAGTATATACATATATGTATACACATTATTAAAGAGTAAAGCTAAATTGTACTGCATTTAGGACCTCATGGTTCAATTCTAGATCAACATGAGAAATGGAGTCACTGAGCACAGTACCATCACACTTTTAATAAACTGGTAGGTGATAATATGACTTCGTGGAGAGGACAAAATTGCTGGAGAGTTATTCCTTTATAATGGCTTTCTTATATTTTAATGGAAACTGACTGAGAAATCTACAGGAAACTAATTCACACTTGGATTAGGAATTCAAGTTGAGGTTACGGAAAAATGCATCTACATCTAACAGTTTGTCATCATCTTTTGAGCAGTGCCCGAGCCCAGCCTCCCTGTACATAAGCAGCATCAAGTCTTTAAGCGTGGCTCCAGTACAAGCCAGTGTTACCCTTTGGAGTGCATACAGCTCCACATGCCTGGGCATATGTGAGTGCTCAACTCAATGCTAGCTACTCCTGGGTGAGGGCCGTGCCATCCAAGGGGCAGCGCTGTGGACACACGATAGGATGCTCCATGCTTCCAACTGGCTCCTCTATGCTGCCAAGGCAGGGGTAACCCAGGCCACTCACAGAGGAGGGCCAGATTACTCACTGGCTTAGGCAAATCTACCTTGTAAACTCTTTGCATCTCAGCTGTTTCTGAAAGCATGGTTTTGTGATTATGAATGTTATGGCGGCCTCCATCCACATACTCTCTTTATATGCTTCTGACAACATGTTAGCATTACTTCACAGCTTACCTTTTTTGCCTGCATTTTTTTTAGCAAGCTATGGCATCTCGTTGTTTGCTAGAGCACTTATTATAATCAGAAGTCAGGTCAGAGAGCCTGCCAGACCTCTTTGCAGCAGAGCTGTATGCTTTGGACCTGAGGTCACAGAGCTATTTGCACTTCCAACAATTGGTTGCATCAAGCTGTGTTGCAACACTGTGAAACATGCCACATCAGGGTTTCTTTCTTCATTCTGCCCTCAATTTCCCTCTTCAGTCCTTCCCTACCTCTCCCAGAGAGCAGCAAGCCATTTGGCAAGATTTGAAATTAGTTTTCAATTGTTGGCTTTCATGGTTTATGAAGAAATCCTTCTGCCTAGAGTCATTCACAGGAAGGTTATATTTACTGTGATCTTGGGATTCGTCTCAGGACTCATCATTTGATAATCAACCTTCATAACTCTCCTGACCTTGCAAGTACAACCTTACATCAGGTACCAAACCCTTGACCCACTTTTCTGAGCAGCACAATAGCAGATGTAACTCACATGCCTTTGGGTACCTCATTCCATCTTTAATTTAGCTCTAGTTATTGCCTCCTAGTCATTTAGTTATTCTACTGAAAGTCAAGGAATACAGGCTAATTAAAGGAAAGGAAGATGATAGTGAAATCCCCATGCCCAGAATACTCCCAGGAGCAGTGAGTGCCTCTTTGCTATTCTTCATGGTTTCCAGCAGTAGTTTTAAGAAGACTACTTATGGGGCATGACATTTCAAACTATGGGAAAGAGAAAGCAAATTCTCTAGGGCTGAATCATCGTATCTGGAAACACAACTAATGTCCAGTTTACATGAACTGCATTCATAAATCTGAATTACACACTGTATAAAGAGACACTCATCTAGTATATGCTGGTAGAAATGGATGAATGAAGCAAGGAGGGGTTCCAAATGGAAAGCTGCAACCTAGAGGAAAAGAAATGGCATATTTGTTGTTCCTGACTAGTTTCATTTTTTTGTAACAGAAATGAACACAAGACCTTTATCTGAGATGACTGTCTTTTAGAGAGTACATTGCTGGAGGCGTCGGCTGATCACGCAGACTTTGTCCACACAAGAGTTGCCACTGAAGACAAATGTTGAATCGGATTAAAATAGTGCCTCAGTTGCACAAGGCACTGTACCTGCCAGGTGATCTTAAATGCTTTTGTAACCAAAGGGGCTTTGCTTGTGGAGCACTGTATATAAACCAGGAGAAATCAGCTGCTGGGAAAGGTAGATGTCCTCTGCTGCTCCTTTCCTCTTACTGGAAAATGTAATCACTAATCCTGCCCTCTTACAAGAAAACATAATAATGAATCCAGCTTTTTTTTTTTTTTTCATTTGCAGAAAGCCATAAATCCCACACATCCCATTTTTCTATATTGCAGAGTACCATGTTGGATATCACTAAACACAATGGAGCATTCATACAGATTGCCTAACACTTCCATGGGATCCATTCTTCTGGTAACACCTCCCTGCACTCCCTGCCCAGGAAAGTGACAATTTACTACACAAAGAGCAAAGCCACCCTGAATGATCATCCATGCCTATCATCCAGGAGAAAAAGTGTTTCCCATAATCCTTGATAGTCTCAGTTTACCAAGGGCCTCTTTTTTAGAACACCTCTAAAAATCTTCAATACTGCCATTGAGTTATGCTCAGAGATTATGCCCTGATCCTGCAAGCTCAAACCCCATTACACACACTGAGCATTTAATTCTGTTGAGGTTCCTGTCGTAACCACATCTAACGGAGTATTCAGCTTTCCATTAAATCAGTGAGATGTTAGAAGCCTGGAAAGGAGTTGTAAACCTGAATCTGGTGAAAACCTGAAAGTCTGGATCTGAGCCAAGTACCTTCCAGTATTGCATGAAGTAACATGGCTAACATCTGTCCTCAGCAGAAGGCAATGGCACATAGCAATTTTCTGAATGGTGGCCTAAAATAGCAGTACCCATCAGAGTTTTCTCTCCATCACATTTACGTTGTTGGTAACCAGTATATTTTTAAGGCAAAAGGATATGAAGCCTATTTCTTCTATGCAAGCATATAGAAGAACCAGAATGATAAAGAGCAGCAAAAATGTTTGGACTCGATGATCTTAGGGGTCTTTTCCAACCTAAAAGTTTCTATGATTCTGTGATTCTGAAGAGAAAGATCAAAGATACCAAACAGCTTTGATACAGTGAACAGCTGTATAGATACGGATTGCTTAGTCTTGGGAAAAAATTACTAAAAAGGGACATGACAGAAGAGTGCAAAATCATATGTAGAATGGAACAGGTGAATAGGAAATAGGGAATGACTCATCACTGTTACTCCCAGTAAAAGACTGAGAAGGAGGACATTAACGGTCGATAATAGGTAATAAATTCAAAACAAACATGAGCAAGTACTATTTTTTTGCACAGCTTATTGTTAAACTGTGGAACCTCCTGCCACAAGACGTTGTGGTATATATAAGGTCAAAACACAGCTGGAGATACGCCTGGAAGAAATGCAAAGACATGCTGGTGGCCCAGGCAGTCTTGCAGTTCGCAGCCACTGGAAATAGCAGTACATGCCAGGGAGGTATCACTGCATCCCGGCTCCATTCAGACGCTCTTCCAAAAACTGCCACTATTGACAGCGTCAGAGATAGAATATTGAGATACATGGACATTTTTGATGTTTGATGTGGTAAAGCTGTTCTTCTCATATTACATATGTATGAAAATCACCAGAAACATCAATGAAAATGTCCGAATCTCATCATAAGATTGAATTTGGTGCATTTGTAGCCCTCTTTTCTCTTTCCCAAAGAGTCTGCTCAAAGCTATCAATCACCATCATTTACTTCTTCAAAAGACTTTAGCAGTTTTTCAATGTTTTAACATGTCTTTGTGCAAAACTTTTGCCCTTTTCTTTATGAATAGGTCATTAATGTTTACAAAAAATTGGAAAAGGCTTCTTTTCAAGGGCCAAATCTGCTTGCTTTTTCATTTCTGAGGTGCAAAGCTATGAGTGGTCTATTGTGGAAAACAGCTTACAAAGGCTTTGCAAATGCAAATGAAATAAAGTAAATTTGTCCCTTATTTGTTGATAGGGATAGAGGAACAACACAAATTTGCAATTTTAAAAATTAAAAGGGGTGTGTGAAATTTTTTATGGCCAGGGCAGCTTCCAGAGGGAAATTGGAGCCAAAGAGAAATTTTAAAACACAATATAACTAAATCAAGGAAACAAAAAAGTTCCTTTTCTCTTACACAGAAGCCTTGTTGAAAGAGAAATACTTGTGGGACATGAGGAATGAAAAATGTCAGCATGCAACTGCCCAGGCTTGCCCGATTTGTAGCTCCCACCTCATGGCAATTGCTAAGAGTGTTGTAAAAGAGCTTCTTTGTCTCTGGAGAAAGTATTGCTTTCAAAGACAAGAAAAATCCACAAGCAACCTCTCACTTTGGCACACAGGTCATGACATTAAAAGAATAATGTGAAGAATCACAAACCACCAATTTCAGTTAGGAAAGCAAATGGCTTAGTAGGAGGGAGGGAGTGCTATTTAAGTTATGATCTGCTAACTCTCTGTTTACATATATCTAGTTCCTTCCTAAAAAAACCAGGCACCTAGTAAAGTCCTTCAGAATGACCCAAAAGAGGCAAAATTCTTTAACTGAGTCAACAATGTCAACAGTTTGCAAAGGGGGAGGCTAAAACAATATAACTTTTTAAAAGAGGTGGGGTTATTTTGCCATCTCCGCTAAGGTTTGCAAAAGCAACATTTCACTGCAGAAGGGAGATGTCAGCGTCACAAGTCAGTGCCGCGGAGACCCAGACACTGGAATGAGCACATTTCCTGGCAGGCGCTTTGGTAAGTTGGAGATGGTGGAGCAAACCTGCCAAAGGGAAGGGGGGAGAGGCGAGAGGGCACCGTGCCAGCGGAGCTGGCACACAGTCCCACCTCTGACGTGGGAAGAGTTGACAGGTTTATGAATTTCGTCATTTTGCCAGAATCAACCTCAGCAACCGGTTTTGCTGGAAATGCTTAGAGAATCATGGTTCTGGCAAGACAAAACAGTATGGTATTTCCTTGCCCAGAGCTAAGAGGTGGCAAACCTTTCCTGATGGGCACATTCTTTAACAAAACGTTTTGAGCTGCATCCCTTCCCTCTGCTGACGCTGGAGACGGTAGCAATAACACCAGGGTTGTTTCCTCTGTGCCCTGTTTGCTACACTGCAATTAGAGAAAACTGCTGAAAAGTGATGGCAGCAGCTTCACTCTAAAAGAAATTGAAGGAAGAAGAAGAGGGGCCCTTAATTCAGCAAAGCCCTCTATGCAAACCAGAAGTGAATTTTTAAGGAAAGCAGGAACTTGGGTTTTTTTTGAAGTCCTTGAAAGTCTGAATTTTTCAGCTTAGCTTCTGAACTGGATCTGAGACTCGCACTCATGAGCAAATGCACAGGTGTGGGTCTACAGTTAGGGCTAAAATACACCCCCAATTGCACTTCTCACTGGAACTCCCCTATCAGGTTTGCAGTGGGTTTGGAAACTCTGACTGCTCCTCTGAGTGGCTGTAACATAAAAAAGGCATGAAGATATCTTTGGACTACTGAGCAACTGGGTATTTCCAGAGCAGAAACCCCAAATGCAGCCAGCCTACAAAGTTTTAGTAAACTCTCAAGTTCTGACAAGAAAAGCAGAAAGGATGACATTGTCTGAAGAGTTGCCAGAGGGAACAGTTGAAAAGCAGTCCTTCTGAGATATTTTTGGAATAGGAGTAGCGTATGACATTGACAAAACTCAAAGCTTTCATTATTGTTATTTTTGTTGTCGATGGTGGTGTTACTATTATGATTTGTAAAAATGAAATTCACCACCTGGCAGGTAGCCTGTAAAAGGCCATGAAACCACTTAGTCTTAGTCCTGAGCCCTTTGAGAGGCACAATCAGAGGGCTCCAACCTGCAGATCAGACTCACTATATGCATCCGGAGCTGCCAAAACTAGCTTCAGCCTATGGCTCTGAACCACATGAAAAAAAGGAGGTGTCACTGTTCTTGGCATCCACTGTCAAATTAATTTAAAACACTGGCAAGGACAGTCACCTTTTCCAGGCAACCAGTACAAGATTTCTGGACACTTCAGATTTCATGTCAGAGGAGATTATTTGGTTAATCACTGATTCACCTAATTTGTATGGCTGTTTTGACTGGAAATTAGATTCTCTGTTTCGGAAAAGGATACAGTAAAAGGTTTGGTAAGTAGATATATTTGAAGGTTTGAGCTCACGGAATCCAGATTTGATGCCAAAATAGGTATCTGTGCATTCCTGGAAGTACTGTAGGAAAGGAACAGAGGAGGAGTCAGGAAGCCATAGATTAGTGAATTTGATCTCTGTAGTAGGCAAGATCTTTCCGAAGTTAATAAGGAATGAGATCACAAAACATCTGGAGAATGTTTTGTTTCTTTGGTTTTTAAAAGAAGAAAAAGAAGAAGGGGGAAAGAAAAAGGAACTTTGTCACCATACTTCAGAAAGGGGAATGGTTGAAAAATTTGGTATGAATTTTTGAGGAAGTGACAAGAAAAGACTCAAAATTGAAATAGAAAAATCTTCTACTTGGCATCCTAAAAATAATACAAACCTCACAGTACAGAAATCCATGAGTTTCAGTAGAAAGGGCAGAAGTATGTAGTAACCACAACACTATCCAAGTATATAATAAAAAGCACCAAATTTCTGAGAGCAGAGGGGGGTTTCCAGCTTTCAATCAAGGAGACCAAATCTCGCTCACTGAAGCTGGTCTCTGTGAAATATCTTCTCAGCCAGTAGACAGGATCTCTCATGCACAGCTTAGATGCTGTGACAAGCAGGCAAAAATAAAATATAAAATATTGCTATAAATTTCCATTGAATAAAAGAGGAAGCAGTCACAGCTTTCTTGCTAACCCTATAGTAAAGCCAATCTCCCTTTTATAGTACCATATTTCTAAGAAAAGCCAGATGGTAGCATCCAGCAGATTCTCACTCCTGCTTCATAGTGAATTCTTAAATAGAAAGACAAGGATGATTTTAAAGAATTAAAGGGAGCTCCAGTTGGAAACAGAGAACTCTCTTTAAATGCATCCAGCTAAAAGCTGATTTTTTTTGTTTTACGAGTACAACAGTATGGTCTGGCCAAAGCATCAAGACCTGACTTGGTCAGGCCTGGCCCATGCTCATCTTTATGTTTTGCTAATTACTGCCATCTCTCCCTTGCCATCTCTTTCCTTGTAAACCCCTTGCTTTAAAACAAGCCACTAGACAAAGCAGGATACTACATCTGGGCACATGACTCGGCAGAAGAACTGGCAGGAAGGCAGAAATTTTTAATTTAAACACATAATGTGAGATCAGACTGGAGACTGCAAAAGCCTGATTTACTTCAGTCACTGTTGAGAAGATCCCAAGAGGTGCCCTGCAAGAGCTCGGCTCTGCCAGAACTACTTGCCACAAACAAAGCTCTTGCTCTGCGAAGAGCCCCATTGTTTCAGACAACGCTGCTGTGACCAGGATGCAGTTTCAACTGGAGAGAAGGGAGAGTAAAATCATCATCTTAGCTCTGCACAACTTTCCTGAAGGGGATACAGAAGAGCAAGGTGTATAGGGCATACACACATGTTTATGTTTACGTATGTTTACGAAGCAGTATAGGGTATCAGAAGACAAAAATTAGTTTGGAGGTGAGAGAAGCTGGTTTCCTTTCCCCAACAGTGACTGGAGGCAGGGAGTCTTTTCATATTGGATCCAGTATCCTTCATTTGAGTTTTTCAAATTTGCTCTATAATAATAGTAATAAAGGCCCAAAAGAGGACCCAGAAAACTATAGGCCCATTAGTCTTGCTTCAGAAAGACTTCAGAAAGTAATGGAATGAGTCCTCCTAGAAACTGTTACAAGACAAACGAAGCAGGTGATTGGGAGAAGCCAATGGAGGTTTACCAAAGGCAAATCATGCCAGACTGACCTGATCGCCTTCTACAAGAAAGTAGCGCTTTCTGTCCATATGGGGACAGAAGTGGATGTTGTTTACCTGGACTTCAGCAAAGCGTTCAACACTGTTTCTCACAGCCTCCTCCTAGACAAACTGGCAAGATAAGATACAGACAGGATGGGTGGTCTGTGAGATGCATAGGAAATTGGCTCAGGGGATGCACTCAGAGGGTGGTGATTGATGGTTTTCACTCAGGCTGGCAGCCTATCACAAGTGGCGTCCCCCAGGGATCGACATTGGGCCCCACGCTGTTCAACATCTTCATAAATTATCTGGACAACAACACTGAAAGCAGCCTCACCATGTTTGCCAGTGACAGTAAACTGGGTGGTGAGGTGGACACGTCAGAAGGGAGATCCATCTTACAGAGAGACCTGGACAGGCTGGAAAAGCAGGCTAGCACGAACTGTATGAAGATTAACAAGGACGAGTGCAAGGTCCTGCACCTGGGACAACATAACCAAAGGGCCCGGTGCAGGCTACGATCTGTGTGGCTGGGGAGCAGCGTCGCTGAAAGGGACCTGGGGGTCCTGGTGGACAACAAGCTGACCATAAGTCAGCAGTGCACCACTGCAGCAACAAAGGCAAATCGGATCCTGGGCTGCATCTGCAGCAGCATTACTAGCAGGGAGATGCGATCATCCCACTCTGCTCAGTGCTTGTCAGGCCACACCTGGAGTACTATGTCCAGTTCTGGCCCCCACAATTCAAGAAATACGTGGCCAGACTGGAGAGGGTCCAAAGGAGGGCCACAACGATGATCAGAGGGCTGGAGAACCTGTCCTATGAGGGAAGACTGAAGGAGTTAGGTCCTTTCACCCTGGAAAAGAGAAGGCTCAGGGGGACCTCATCACAATACTCCGGTACTTAAATGGCGGCTACAAAGAAGACGGAGGTTCTCTCTTTACAAGTAGCCACATAGAAAGAACAAGGGGAAATGGGTAAAAGTTGCACAGGGAGAGGTTTCATCTCAATATTAAAAAAAAATATTTACAGTGAGAACAATCAGTCAGTGGAACAACCTTCCCAGGGACGTGGTGGAGTTCCCATTGCTGGAGGTTTTCAAGATGCAATTGGACAGGGTGCTGGATAAACCCATCCAGGCTCCCTTTCCCATGAAATATTGATCTTTCAAGGTCCCTTCCAACCTGGACTTTTCTATGATTCTGTGATAATGATTATTGGAAACTGAAAGTAGTATCTTGCAGACAAGGTCTTAAAGGAGAGTTTGATTTAATGTTTATTCCTTCTGTTGTGTAAAGAAAGAATCCAGTTTTATTATGCTGCCTCTGGGAGCTCATGTACCTCATCCACTTGTCTCCACTGCAGCTGCATATTATTTATTGTTACCTGCTGGTACTGTGTCTCCACCACAGTTGTAGTCAGGGTTGTAGGTGCTCTCAAAGCAAATCTCCCAATGGTTCCCATTTTCTGTGCTTTGGTTCACACTGTGGTGTAGTCTGGATGACCTGAACTCCTTTCAGATGAAACCGAATCCTATTCATCCTGTAAATGGGATGCAACTGAATCCTATAAATCAGTGGAAAGGAAAGAAATCAAAGGGGGGGTTAACACATCAGGCTATGAAACGCAGCAGCTGAGCTGAAGCAGAGAGTTAACTGCTGCTGCTCTAGCCAAAGGGGCTGGTAACATCTGGCAAAGTGATGGGGCAGTAACCCTGACTCATAACGTCCAAAATCACTCCAGCATAATTCCCACAGTTTTCTTGTCAGCACCCATAATGCCCTTGTTCTTGTAAATCAAAATAAATGATCAATGTCAAACAGAAACAGAATATTGGAATCTTTCAGCTGGCTGAAAAAGTGGTGTTTGCTGGGGGGAGGGAGGCAGCATGATTTATTCTACTCTTAGTATGTTCTTTTTAAAGTTGCACCACTGTATTAAAGTCTATTTTCTGAAAACAGAAAACAATGAGAAGAGACTTGCAAGAACACCACCAGCTTCCATCTGCGAACAATTTGATACTTGCTTTGGGCAAATTTCTAAGCATTCCAGTTTTAAATAGACTTTGCACCAGTATTCTCACCAGCAATACTGCAGTGTTGAAATAGTCACAGAACTGAGTACAAAATATCACAAACACACTTGGACTGAGAAGTGGTTTTTTACATGTGAATGGTTATGCTCATGGTCCCTCTTTTACTGTTTTCCTGCTTTTAAGAAGGTTGTTGGAAATATAACACTGTACCAAACAAATCTGAAAAAAAAATGGAAGATTTATTGCTTTGAGTTGGTCAGTAGTCAGAAAAACTTTTTCCACCCTAACATAAGCTATGGAGGGACACATCATTTGTCCCCAGCTGCATTGTGGCTGTCTCCAGTGGGTCTGAATTCGGTCTATCATGATAGAAATAACATTAGAAAGTACTATCTTCATCTGCTGTTTGCTTTCTAATATATAGTTTAGCAATAATTTTATGTATGATGCAAAGTTCCTTTTACCAGGTCAGTGAGGCTGGTATGGGTCTTTGCTGATATCAAATCTCCCAAATTCTTTCTTTCCCACTGAAAAGAACACACAATTTCTCTACCTTTTTTTAACAAACGTCAAAGGTGAGCAGTTACTCTGAGCAGGAGCTAGAGGTTAGAGAAATGTCTTAGAAAAAGCATGCCCTCCAGACCTGTGCTTCATGTCTTCCTAGCTTGGAGGTGTCGACTTCTCTCTGTCTTGTTTCAAAAAAGAAAAAAAGTTAAATTTATTCCAGCATCCAAATAATCAATTATTTCCAGTGCAGATAAGGATCTTAACCAAAGGGAATATATTTTAGAAGCAAGACCGCACCAGCTAATGACATTCAAACACCAATGAAGCAGTATGTCTGCCTCCAACTTGCTAACGAGGCTGTTCTGAATTACGCGCTGTGCCTGTTACAGCAACTGTCAGATAAATAATCTTGCTCCTTTGTAAGAAAATGAACAGGCTGCTTCACTTTAATCCCCTGCCATCCAAATATATTTAAACAGTAACATGATTAGGATAAAGATACACTGCAATATGAGTTGGAAAAGTGCTAAGGCTCCGGAAGCATGCCCCATAAATCAAGCATTTAATGATTTCAATCAAGAACTTTAAGCAGCTGCCCCTGAGAAACATCGGGAGAACAGACTGTGCAATGAAGCCTGATGAAAATTAATTTAGTAGGCAAACATTGTTATCTCATGGACTTTATGGGAATCATAAAAATAAGGTGCTGAACTTTATAATGTATTTTTATGTTCTTATGCTAAGAATGCTTTCTACAGGCCCTACTTCTTTAATTTAATAAGTAAGTACAAACTCTGTTACCTCAGGCAAAAGTTAATTTGGGAATTTTTTTCTAACTCGGGTGATTAAGCTACGCCTTTCAACTGCTGTTTTGATATCTATGTAAAAGGTGCTAACATCTGGAGGTGTCATGCACCTATGCAACACTCAGGGTTGTTCTGTAGAAAATCAAGACTGGTTTATGGAAGGAAGCACGCTCCAGCTGAGAAACTATCCTCTTAAAATTCTTCTCGGGCACCATAAAAGCACAGGCGGTGTAAACCCACACAAGCTGGCACTGCCGTCCAGATGCTCACCCCTGCCTTACTGCAGCTCCCTGCGCTGCACCCTCCATGTCCCAGGACAAACGTTGATTTAGCCACATGAGGAAGATCAGAGGAACAATCCCCGTTAAAAACTCATTCTTTATTTGCCAGTTTAATGTTAACCTGGGTCAGCTTCCCGTAGGGATGCTGCAGGAGCAGGAATGAGCCTATGGGGGGCTGGCAGATATCTTAGCAGCATGGCTGAGTTATATTGACTTAAAATGCTCGTGATACTACAGCTTCAGTCTTCAAAGCAGAGTGACTCAACAAAACATTTAAAGTGATTTTTGGTTCTATGCATCTACAGTGGTACTATGTACACATTACCGAAAACCAGCAAAACCAGCAGACGGTGAGTAAGCATATATTTTCTCACCAAATCTTAGAAGGTTAGTGGTGGCTCTGCTTCTGTCATCTCTCCAGGGTATAATTCGGAATCAGCAAACTCCCACTGCATAGATGCAGAACTGTTACAAAATACAAGAGGAATTCACTGCAGACTTGAGTTCATGCAGGGCAAAGATCTGCACTACGCAAAATGGTAGCACAGGATTCAGGCACTAGTTAAATCCTCCTTAAATCCCTCTTAAAACCTACCTGAAAACTGAAAAAAAGAAAGAAAAAAAAGATACACTAGAAATATTACGTGTTTTTGTGTTTACCACACATTGGACATTGTCAAAACCACAAAAGTTTTACCAGAAAAGAATTATCTGATAATCCACTTTATTTTACTTGGAGAATTAGGATTTAGAAGTGGGTTAATTTAATCCCTAAAAAATAAAACATGATGTTACTATTCCCAGTACTTTGTGGTTTAACAGAAAATACGTTGCTTTCCAATGAGTTTGCTTTATAATAGTAGGTNAAAGCCTACATACCTCAAAAAGTGTCATATATCAAATAGAATAAATCTTGCGAAGTGCTTTTTTTTATCCTCAAGTGATTATGTTCTGTACAGGTGTAAACATATAAATCAAGTCATTTCCTTACTATTAGTACCTTTTATGAATGTTCCAATCTCATATGTATTTGTTGTGAATGCTAAAAGCTTTGTAGTTTCACCTGGATTAAATTGATATTACCATTAAAATAACAGTGCAGTCGTTCTCCATGTAATAAGTTTGCTGTTCACACCTTTTTTCAATCAACAGTGCACATGGTATTTCTTTCTCACTAACTCCAACATGCACCTGATTGCAACTGCATCACAGCTTTCTGTGCAAGGATCATCAAGAATGAGATGAAAGTGATAAAAGTTCCAAAACCAACAGAAAACTAAACCTACAAGTTAGAAAGCTTTGTTCCAGCGGCAATTTTTTTTGTTTTCCCTCCAAAGCTATAGAGAAGCATAAAGATTGTAGCTATTATAATTTACATTAATAAAACTGCTACATCTTACATATTATAGAACAATAAGACAAACTAATTTATGTCAAGCAAAAAAAAAATTTTAGAGGTTAAATTACAGCCAGTAAAGCTTCCTAAGATGTCTGTAATACCAATAGAAAATATTTTACTGAAGCATTAATCATAAAAGCATGTAGCCTACATTTGTATGATTCACAGTCATGCTACCACAGATTCAAGGCCAAGCTAGTAAAACAAAAGTGCATTTTTCTTTTTCTTGTTTATCTGATATGAACATTTCAAGAATATTTAAAGAAAAAGCAGAAGATGAAGGGAATTATTTAAGTCCAGAGGCTAGTATCCATGTATTTGCCTGGGTACCCATGGACATACACATGCCTATATAAATCAAGCAGAAGCAATAGCAGCTTTGTTAACATTGCCTTATAAGATTTCCCATTTTGATTACCACATTGTCAAACTTCAACCATTTGTTAATTTAAATTTTCCGTGACAGTGATCCGGTGAAGCCTAGGTTGAGTAGCTTTGGCAAAATTTCAGCCAAAAAATTAAGTGTTTTTTCTGAGCTAGAGGGTAAGGATACAGATACACACAACCACTGTCTGCAGACAAGTATCTGTGCATCAGCTGCACCTTCATGGCTGGGTGAAGCCAAAGCATTTCACTTCTCTGTTGGGTGGTTTACGCATGCCAACATGCTTAAACACCACAGCTCAGTAAACACATGATAACACAGTAAATTGTGGAAACTTGGTCAGGCCCTCTTCCAGAAAACAGAAGTTTGCAGTGACTGTGATATTTTGCAATGTAGAAGATATCTGTGACAAGGGAGGGATTCTTTCCTCTGTGCCTTCTGGGGACAGATACAAAGTCACGGACTGAAGTCAAGCAACGGAAGTTTAGTTTAGACACTGGAAAAATATTTTCAATAATATTGATGGTAAGGCCTGGAGCAGGTTCTCCTGGGAAGTTGTGGAATCTCATTTACTAGAGGATTGTAGGAAGGGGTTACACAAACATTCCCGGTGAGTGATTCAGGACTGGCTGGATCTGCCTGGAGGAGGGTTATGAACTACAGGATCTCCCAGGGTCCCTTCCAGACGTACTTTTTAATTCCAAATTAATCTTGGTAGAAGTTTCAGCTGAATTTGGTAAATGTGCCTTCTCTCTCTGCAGACACTGAATTTGGCTTCATGGTAGAAGCTTGTGCTTCTTCACACCATTGAAATAGATATTATGCACCTTTCTCCCCTGTTGATAATATTTCAATTATGCAGATTTCTTAAACCTTGAACAGTGAACTCCTGACAGAGCTTAAGGGGAAAAAAAATAGTCACTCACAATAATGTTATTAGGAAAGTCATATAAACCAAGGGTGTATTTAGCCATCAGCCAAGTCAGAAAAGTTTCAGCTCAAAGAATACTATGTTCTTCAAACATTTTATAGTTTTGATTTTTTCATGATGATATACTTTGAAGGGCTCAGCTTATCAATGTGTTAGTTGTGATAACTTGGTTGCATGTACTAGGTACATTGACACTGCCTACGGCACTCTGCCTTACACAGTGGCATGTGTCATCTCTGTTTTGCAGACTGATCCAAGGATATAATTAAAAATATTTTTTCTCAAGAAAATCAGAAGTGAGAGGATGCTGAAGTACATGCTCAGGCCTCTGAACTTGTTTGGTAAGAATTCGTGATTCAAAGCAGGGAACAAGAAGCACCACGTTCTCCCTAGCCATTCTGCTACAAATGTTGAGAATATTGCTGCTAACAGCAACAAATGAGGTTTCACAAGAGTGGCAGATATCAGCCAGCAAGTCTAAAAGAGGAACCCACTGCACGAGGAAGCCACTCAGAAAAAATCAGCTCTAGATGGAAACTAATGCTCCAGATCTCAGGGCCTAAGTATTGTTCACGTTATAGCCAGCTTACATCAAACCCTTTGCAAAAATTAGGACATTCTGAGAAATACGAAGACATTTAGGACAAATACTCACAATTTAGGACATTTATAGCATTACACAAAGTTTCATAAAAGTCAAGGTATCATCTGATTCTTTAGTCTGCACTTTCTGAGCAGGTAAGGGATTTGGCTTACTTTCATCTCCCAGGATCTCCAAGAGCACTGTCAGTTCCCCTCTAAGCATCAATAATCCCATTTGAATGACAGAAGGCTAAGGGACAGGAAGAGGAAGAGATCATAGCCACAGTTCACATGGTAAATCTGTGGCGCACCAAGGAACAGATGTAGGTTAGTGCTAAGACTATGAGATATTTCCAGGACAAATTCACTTTCTAAATTATTTTCTCTTTTTTTTTCTTTAAATACTCAGTTCTCTCTAAACTGCTACACTTTTCATTTTCAGTTACAATTATTGAATATTACAACTAGATTGTTATTACCAACAGCATGAACATTAGCAGCCCGAATTTTAGTTGTACCTAAAGGTGCAAGGTCATGTGAGATGCAGTATATACACGTATAGGGAGAGCTAATTCCTACCATGAAAACTTTACCGTTTAATTACACAGAAATTAGGAAAAATTAGTCATCTTTAACAGGGTCCCACAGTTAATCTGTGGCAGAGTGAGGAATCTGTTACAGACCACTGGGTCCCTGCCCAGTGCTCTCCTCCCTGGCCTATTTCTCCCTCTGTGTTTACCCTGTGTTAAGCATAGCTAAGTAAAGGATCACACAGACTGCTAATAGATTTTTGGCTGCTTGAGGTGTTGTAAAGCAATTGAAGTATATCCTATGCAGCCTTACCTGGGAGTATCTAGAGTCAGTCTTCATTTTTCAGCAACGTCCACGGGAGACTTGAATAAGGAGCAAACTGTCGTTGCAGTTAGGTGTGATCTGTGCAGGTAGAAAACAACCTGGCGCAGTTCGGACCCCAGAGAAGAACATTTGCCATTAGAAAAGAGGACAATAATATGTTTTACTGAAGAGTTATTTACCTACCTTTAGACAGTAGGCTCAATCATCTGTCTACAAAATCTGTCCAGGCACCCAAATTTGCTGGCTTGCAGGGCTCAAAGGCAGATCCAAAAGCATCACCTAAGCAGAAGGAATAGCACAGTGTTCTGTGTTGTTTGCACAACAAAAGCTGGAGGAAAACATTGCATTTGCTACCCACTCTTAAAGCTCCTCTAAAAGCAGTGCAAGGTAGCGTGAGGAGTAAATCTAAGCTGCCACATGAAGAAAAGCAAAGGAAATTTAACTGTAGCTGGAGTGACGATAACTCATGTTACTACAAAAGCTGTCAGTGAGAGACAGATTTTTCTTACGCTGCAGATTGTCTGTAAGATCTTGGTACGGAGGCTGCTAAGGAATTCTGAGTTTCCAGCTCTTAATAACTGATGCGTAAGGCTTATCCCTTAAGAAATCTGGAAAAGAGGGAAATCTGTGAAACTGCCTTTCTGGATTGAACCAACGTTAAGGCAAGCTACATCTGTAAAATTTAGAGATTGGGGCTCTTTCTGTTCCTAGTGTTCCCATGAAATCTCATTGAAGGGAGAAAGGAAAAAATACCTCAAGATTTAGTTCCAAACCTATGGCCATCTCTACTTCAGTCCTTCTTTCCTTTCACTTCTTGCCCTGGATACATTAGCACACATGTTATGATCTGAGCAGATATACTATACTTCTTGTACAGGGCACTTTTCAATATTTTTATTTTTAAAAAAAATCAATGAATTTTTTAGTTAAGTGAAGAGCCAAAATTATCCTTAATGCTCTACATAGAAAAGAAAAAAAGAAATTTAGCTCTGTAAAACTGATAACACTGCCTTTTGCTCCATCACTTACAAGAATGCAGTGCTTAGAAATGAAACTCTGCCTCTCCCAGCCCACAGCTCTGAGAAGGCCATAGATATCCTCCACTTGGTCTGTGCCAGCGAAGGCAACACGGTGCTGCTGCTGAGGGGAGCAGGACGGAGGGCTGGTCTTCTTGCCTGGGCTAGTCCTTCCAGGAATGTGAAGGAAGATCTTATTCTCTTGGCTTTCCTGTGCAACCATTAAAATAACACTGGGACACATGTGGCTTTATGCAGTCTTTATTGACCATGCACTATCCACACAGAAATGATTCACGAATGCTCTCCATCAGTATTTTTGGCCTTGCAAGAATTTCTTTCAGTGGCAAAAATGGCTTAGTCAACCCTTTTTTTTCCCACTGCTCCTCCATCCCATCACCAAAGCCTGGCTGCTCATCCGTCTTTCCCTTAGCAAAGCCTGTCCAACCATTTATTTTGCCACTCAGTGAACCAGGTCAGGGAACTGATGAGGGTTAAAAAACAAAAAAACAAAACCCGCTGGCTTATTTTTTACCCAGATCAATTCCCCAGTTAGTTCACAGTGCTGCACACAAACTTAGCATGAGAACATCTGTACTGGATCAGAGCACAGGTCCATTTGGTCTGGTGTCCTGCCCCCAGCAGCAGAGCAGACACAGCAGATGTTATCCGAGGAAGGATGTAAGGACAGGGCAAGCATGCAGGAATGCTTCCCAGGAATGCTCTCCCAGCCTCCTGTGACTTGTGACTCAGGGATATCTTGAGTCAAAGTTAATGCTTTTATATTTAATAATCCTGGTGGATTTTTCCTTCAGTTTTCCTGCTGATTTTTCTTTTTTTAATTCATGGAAATATTTGCAACCCTGTCATGCTATGGGCCGTAGCCTAACTATGCACTATGCAGTCAGTCAAGTGCCTCTTTTTCTTTACTTTGAAAGTAGTATCCACTAGTTTAATTTCATATCCTTTGGTTTTCATACTGGAAGAGGCAAAGAACAGCCATTCACCCTATTCATCTTTCTTGTTTCACTAGCTATTTTGTAGATCATTGTTGTACCTCCCTCATTCAGCTCTTTCCCAGCCTCTAGAGGTCTTAAAGTACCCCTCAGGAGCTGCTCCATCTCACGGGTCCAGCACAGACAGCGATGCAATGCAGGTATAGATGTGTGTGGTCAGGGATCCTGGTTGCTTAAATTGGCCCTGCTGAGGAAAAAAATGCTCATGAAATTGAGCCTTTAATAAGAAATGTGCATCTGGGTAGGCAGTCTTGTCTGCTGAACCTGACTCAGACTTTTTATTCTCGATCCTTCCTCCTGCTTCCTTTACCACTGCTTGCCAGTGTCAACCAATGTCTTAAGCAGCTCTCCAGTTTTGTAAGTAAATAAAGAAGACAGATTAATGATTAAATACATCTCCTTTCCTTCTTCCATTGCTCAGTCCTCAACTGTCTTCTCTTTTTCCTTTTTATATCTGAATGTATTTTCTCTTTCCCCCTAGGTCACCTGCAAATATTTTTTGAAGGTTCTGTTACAGCTGGTTGAAATGTTCACTAAAATTCAATGTTCAGTATTTCTTTTTGCTACTCTAAATATAAAAATCTTTTTTACCTTCCTTTGGCTTGTTTTCAGTAGATCTCCCAGTACTTCTTGTTTCCCATTCGTTTACATTTCTCAGTAGCCTCAAAGTTACTCTTTACTATCTATCTATCTTGCCCTTTCTCACTCTTTCCCTCTGCTTACAATAGGATTTAGCTTGCAGGCTCTTGCCAAACATGCTTTTTGGAAATATTTTCCCATCTTAGGGAGTCCTAATCAAAATTATGCGATTCATTAGATGCTGTCTTAAATACATCTCCCCTAATGTTGAGACACTTGTGTTTTCTCCAGCCCTTCCCCAGTCAAACTCCAAAATCCGTAAGAAAGTCAACACTTTTTGTTCTCCTGCCTGCATCCTGCTCACTTATGCACAGGCTGAGCTGCAGCCTTGCGTGCTTTCAGCCCCAGCCGTTGCACAGGCGGCAGAGCCCAGCCGTGCATGGAGGAGCAGGACAGGCTCTCATATTCTGCTCAGTGCATGGCTTTTTAGCAGCACTCTGCATGGAGCAATCTCAGAGGACATGGTATGCTTTCTTTTTAAGCTGAGTAATTTCCAAAGATCCAAAACACCCAAGACGTGGGCAGAATTCAGGGGTTCAAAGATTGTCTCATTTCACATCTCTCCACTTACCTGAGCACCAGCCTGGGAGACACAAAACACCGGGTTGTACAAGGTCCTACAGCTTCCCTGTACACTTGTGGGGCAGGGAAAGCAATGCTGTCACCCAGGGAAAATGCTTCCAGTGGGACTTTTCTGGGTGCACAGCATCACCAAAAGGGTCAGGACTGACATGGATTGATTTGAAATGCACCTACTCTTCCCTGAGTAAGAGAAGGTGTTTCTTAAAATCACCTTTCATGCACTCTTTAAGGGATCCTTGCCTTATTCAGCCTGCAAGCGGGAGAAAGGAGGAGGAAAAATCTCCTCTCTAAACAATACTCTGAACAAGTTGACTTCCATTTTGTGCCATTATGTCAGATTTAAGCAGTACATGGACCACTTATGGATTTCGGCACAGAAAAAATTTTCATCTTCATGCTGCCATCCCTGTTCTTAACAGAGCAAACCAAGGGGTAGAGGAATACACGGAGAGAAATTTTCAATGAGGAAAAAAAAGAAAAAAGCTTTTTGCACTAATATTTCTGAAAAGCATTCTTTTTTTTTTTTGCAAGCTTCATTTTGGAATGGTTTGTGGAAATAATCACATTTTGTTGTGCAAACTAAGGTTTTATCACTGTGCACTGGGACAGAGAGTGTACAGACTGAGCAGGCAGCTTTACCTCGCTCAGCTTTGAAGGGGTTGCGGCTGCAGCTTGCCTGTGAGATGTTTTCTTTTGCGGGATTGTTTTTTTCATTTTCCTTGGAGTATGTATAGGGATCATGTCACACTATCAGTTTAAGCTGTGGGATATTGTGACACCAAGTTGGGGCCATAGGAGCCCTGAACCAGCTCTGACTGGAAGGGAAGCTTCAGTGGCATCTCACCCCATCCCCTTCTCCCCCCACCTTGCCTGACAGCTCCTATCTTCTTTTCTTTATTTATTGTGAAAAAGGGGAACAGTGCTTTGTTTCTGCATGGAAACAGGAGGATCTAAATATGTTTTTCCACACATGAGTGGCTACTTCAAGTCGGTGGGACTCTTACATCAAATATGCCCTGTCTTGCTTCCTCTGAGGGTCTATGAAAACATCCCACAGCCACCTGAGCCACCCCCAATCCCTTTGTTGCCCTTAACTTCCATTAAATGGTCTTTACTGTGGCAGCCAAAATATTTACACTATTTCCTTCTGCAGACTCAGTTGCTGCCTGGTCTGTCCCCAGGACCCCACAGCCTTGCATGGCAGCGCTGCCTTCTGCCTCCCTTACCGTGAGCACAGCGAGCTGAGCTTTAAAAGTGGGCAATTCAAATTAGCAATCGTGTAAAACAGGCTCCTTTTAGCTCCTTTAAAAGCTGTTTAGCTCTTGTCTCAGAGTTTCTCTTGCTTTTCTTTCGCGTTGCCTTTAAAAGCAAGACTGACAGAAAAGATTAACTTGCTTCTGGCTGCATCGGCTAGAAGCAGATTAACACAGCTGGATCCAACCCTGGGGACCCCAGCCTGGAAATGTATGTTAGCACAACTCCAGCAATGTATAAGCAAGAATCATTTGTGTTGATCTTTTTCAGGATGATGAGTTTGTGATTAACTCTTTTGTGCAGAGGCTCGACTGTGTAGGAGGCTAACACGCGGCGGGATGCTGATAGAAAAGCTCCTGAGGCGTCGGCCCTCCCTCTTGCCATGCACCGCCCCGCAGCCGCTCTGACCTGCCTGCACCAGGGCTTTTGTGGGGACTTTTGTTTCCCCTCTGTCTCCTTTGAGATTTTTTTGTTTCCACCTATAACACTCATCACAAAAATAGCGGGCGGTGAAGTCCCTGGGGCCCCAGAGCGGGGAGCAGGGCAGCGGGGAAGAAAGGAGAGCTTTCATCCAAGAAAGGTTTAGTACAACCCGCTCAGCCGAGGCTAAGGGGTAGGTAAAATCCAGCATGGTGGATGTGCAAATCCAAGTTGCATGCAATTAATTAAACTCCACAACCAATGCAAAAGAAATGTTACTGAGTCACCAGCAAGCTGTTTTCCTGCTTGATCATTTGTCTTTAGGGCTGGAGATTTGGTTTTTCGGCACAGGCTTATTAATCTAAAATGACTGTGAGTAATTGTAAAAAATCAGATAAAAATACATCTACTTTGTCAGGAAGCTATGAATTATAATGTGCAAGAGGAATCCAGGAGACCCCATATTTAGCAAACTGTCTTTAACAAGCAGATAGCAACTTTTTATATTTTAATAAAGAAAATATAGTAGATCCTGCAGTATGCACATTTTCACCTCCGAGGGGCTGGCTGGAGGAACTGCAGCAAAGGGCGGGAGAAGGCAGTAGTCGCATCAGATCCGTATGCGGGGCGTGTGGGGCGTGTGGTCCCTGCTCACGTTCCTGCCCAGGCTTCCTGCAGATGGGAGGATGGGCCCTCCAACCTTTCCGTGCCCCCACTCTGCCGTTAGCTCACTTGAGATAACGAAATTTGCCAACCTCAGAGAAGTGTGGTGAGGCTAAAAGCATGAGCCCTTGAAGGGGCTCGACACAACACAGCTGAGAGCAATGAGAAGTTTCCTTCCTGGTTAAAATAGGGGGTCCAGAGCAAATCTTTGCCAGTAAGTATATCTGCTGGATGAGCTGGAAGCAAGAGAGAAATAACATCAATATAGATATTCTGGGGTTCACATCTGAATTCCAACCAACATCTTATTAAGGTGTTTTTTACTGTTGGGCTTCTTTTTTTCTTTTTACATGGCATTAGTCCAGGACATTTTTACACATAACAGTTTTGAAATCTCACACACCCCTAAGCTGCATGAAATATTCCTATACAGCAGAATTCTTCAGAGACAGTAAATCAGACCATCTGAGATGTGTACCTATAACTTTTAATGAATACACAACATCCCTATCACTTGTGCCTCCCTTGTCTAATGACACTTTTTCTCTGTTTCCAGCACATCTCCTTCTATATCAAGGTGAATGAATGAAACAAAACACTGCTGACTTAGCAGTAAATAAGTGAGAAGGAAAGATTCTACCCTGGACTAGGGAAAAAGATCATTCATCTTGCAGGCTTAGTGCCTACAGCACTACCTTGCAGCTCCACTTTTAGGGATTGCACTCAGATAAGCAAGGATAATTGAAGGAATTTTCAACATCTTCACCAGACAAGCCAGAGGCATGACCTTATTTTAGATAATAGGTAAATGAGATTCAGATGAGCTTTTTTTTCTTTTTTTTAACAGTGAGCATGATTAATCACTGGAGTAAATTAGCAGAGGAAGTGGTAGCTCTTCCAACACTTCAAGTCTTCAGATGGTGGCTGGTGCCTGACTGGTGGACATATCTTAGCTAAACACAAATTTAGGGGCTTCACACAACTGCTTTGGAGCTCTTATGGCTTGTATAATGGATTTCAGATGAGGGGATCCTAGAACTTAGATAGAATTGATTTTTATTTTTTGAACTTTTGCTGGCTGGAATGTGTTCTGCTTGGTATCATCAGCATGAACTAAATCTCCGTAAGACTGCTAAGGCTGATTTCACCAGACCACCTGCAGGGGAATGGGGGAATTGATGGGATTCGGCTGCCTGAGCCTGAGGTGCCACTGGGTGAAATGCTGGACCCATCAGCTGCTCCAGGACAGACGAATGCCCCATAGCTGCTGTTGTATCTTCCAGCTCTGCACAGCAGGGCATTTCATATGACTCCAGACATCTACAGTCTGACAACCAAATCAAGCCTTCAAGGTCTGAAAGGTGCTCAGAAAAGCTTATGCCTTCCTGGCCCAAAAGACAGGCAGGAATACGTCAGTGGCGTTCCTCACTTGCAAGTGATACAGTCTTATTTCTGCTCTGCACAGGAGCTATAAAGAGATGACTCCAGCACTGCTCAAGTCTCTGGCTGTTGCCATAATAATCATACTCAGGAAATAAGCTAGGCTATGCGTTTTAAACCCCCTATCTCTGGCAAATCAGCAACTTACTTTGCGAGTTTTATTTTGTACCATTTTGGCCATTTGGCTATAGTTCACACACAGAGCAGTTACTGTACCTGGGCTTTCCCCCTTAAGCCCATAATATCACAAAGAGAGGCACCAGGACACGAAAGATCATGGTTTTTTGCTGTGAGAGTGAGCCCTAGGAAAATGAGCAATCCACAAAGAAGAAACTATTTATATTTTCATTACACATTCCCACACATGCAGAAAACAAGGTCTTTCAGTTGATTCCTCTTAGACTAGTGCATCAGCTTATTATTTTCAGTGTGAAGCAGGGCACAATACTTCATAAAATGTAGTAATGAATATAGATATATTCATTTAGAAGAATTTCAAGGAGTGCTTGTAAAGAAGTTCAAAATTTTGTTGGCAAGCTTTTGTCCTAGAGAGGTTAGTTTAGTTTTCTGGGGCTGGAAAAATAACCTATTAGTTGCTCACGTCTCTCTTTTCTCATTTTAAGTCAAACCTCCAGCATTTTACTGGCACCATTTGAAAACATTATTGTTTTGGTGGAAACGTCACATACCTAATGGTTCTATGGGGAGAAGCAATAGACTGCTTTAGTTGAAAAAAAAATGCATGCAATAAAATTACGAAGGAATAAATGAGGACTTCCAGCCCAAAGGAATGCAATGTTGGGCATGTAGTGTCAGATTTGCCTGCGTGGGTAGGATAGATTGTCTGTTTATTTCTAGACAGTTCACAAAATCTGTTACCACGCATGGAGGCTGCAGAGCCAGCTCAACACAGGAGAGGCAGTGGGTGTGCAGCCCAGCCTAATGTAAATGGGGAAAGGGGCAAGGGAGGCAAATTTCCTCAACAGGCAAGGAAACAAACCCAAATAAAGCCATAGTTATCCCTGGTGGCAGTCAGGAGATTTGTGCCGCTGTTCATAAATCCAGGAGGATGTGTTCCCACAGCTGCAATTCAATGACTCCTTTGCCAGGTCCTCATGGCTTCATCTTCCCTTTACACAGACTCAAGATGTTCAAACCAGTGGGTGGAAGCTGGCCGATGGAGGGCTTGGAGGTATCCCTCTCTTGCCGCATGGCTATAACCACCAAACACGAGACCTTCATGACCCTCTGTCCCCACAGAAGGAGAGCTAAAGAATTACTTCGAGGAAAAGGCTGAAGTGAATAAATGTAAAATATTTGAGGTCATGTAGAGCGAAATCAGCAGAGCCTGAACACGTGCAGGGAGTACGTGTGAGAGCGGGGTGCCTCTAGTCCTCGCTGCAATGCCTGGAGCCTGATTTCCAGCTCTGATATATTGCATCATTACCCAGCATGACAGCCTGTCTAGCTTTCCTTTTAGATCCAGATTCACATCTGTCTCTTGGTGTAAATGAGGAGCAGTCTGGGAGTTACTCCCCATTTAGTCTGGTATGGCCAGCATGAGAATCTGGCTCTTAAAACTCCTCATCGCTGGGAGTTTGAAGTAAAAAAAGTGTGTCTCACAGCTTTTAAATGTCAGCCATCTGTGGCAGCCTTTACATTTCTCTTCATTTCTGTTTATCAACACCTTTCCCACCTCTTCCCGCTGTACCGAACTGGAGGAGCCAAAACTTGTCATCCTGGACTCATCCCAACTACAGACCTCATTTAAATTTTCTCAAGTCTAGCCACAGCTGAAGTGTTTTCAGAAAAATAGCACAGGCCAATGGTCTTAGTCTATAAGGCCCTCCAGATTTTCTTTCTCTGAAATCTCAAGAGGATTCCCTGCTTTACCTAAATTAACCTCCCCTATAGATTTCCCAAAATAGAAACTCTTTGGCATGAGTTTCCACATAAAGATCAATCTGTAAACCAGTAAGGACTGAGACAAAGAATATTTTTCATGGCCAACATACAGTAGGACTCTCACAGAAAGCTAAATTTGCTCATTTCTGAGACCCTCTTTTATTAACTGCATTTATTTAGAAGCTTTTATTTAATGAGAAGCTTTGAGACCTTATTTAATTTATAGATCTTGCGTAGAACAATAACGGCAGCTCAGGCTGTGAAATGCCACTTTGTTGCTTTTTTCCTCTGCTGCCCAGAGTGTGAATGCTCATGATGGTGTCTATTTGGCTTGAACATGTCAGACGCGGACCAGAGAGGATGCTGAAGAAAGACACTGGTGTCCTTCATTTCCAAGGCCTGGCTCATTACGCATTCGGTGATGAATTTGCTCTGTTTATAAATTCTGCAGCCACCACTTACAGCCATACCTGACGTGAACTTGAGGAGCTGTGAGCAGAGCTCAAATGACTTTCCAGGCGGTTGGTTTTTCACAAATATATTGCACAGAAAGCTTAGAAGCTTGGATTATGCATATGCAGTAAATGGCACAAGTGCAAACAGCAACCTGCTTGTTAAGCTCTTTTATACCCTGGAGCCAGTCAGACCAGCTAAAATGTCAGGCTAAGAGGATCAGGGTCAGACGTGAGTATTGATCTCTGCCTGAGGTAGTGCATTAACCCAGCGTGGGACTGTGCAGCCACTACGATGCATAACAGTGCACGAATACTTCACTGTGTACAGCACAGACACGTGCACTGCATACAACACGGACGTGTGCACTTACCGCTGCAAGAACAGCTTGTCTAAAAGCCTCATCTGCAGTCGATGGGAGATGGAGCCATGGTACAAGGAGACAGAAGTCCAGATATTCAGAGGTAAAACTGGAAACATTTTTGGCAGCAATTAGGCACTTCATCACTTGCACTTCTAGAAGTATTTCTGTTGGGAATAGGTCACTGACTCAGCTGCCCTCCCAACTGCCCACTTGGAGCTCACTAAAGAAAGATCACCTTGACCTTGGAGAGGCAGCACATTTCCCAGGGCTCAAGCTAATGCCATGGCTGAAAGCCGGCTAGAACCAAACCACACAGCAGGGTGCTGACTGTGGTCACCACTGTGATGGCTGGCCCACCGCAGAGAGCAGTGAGGTTCTGCAGAACTAACAGAGATAAGGCACAAGTCGGTGATAATCACAATACATGGATTAAGAATAGAGCGAGACCTAAAATACATATCTGCGAATTACCCTGGCAAAAGCCAAGGGAAGCTGGGCTGCTCATTAGCAAGGTTTGCCACAGTGTGAGAAAACATTTACGTGCAGCTAGGCCAGCTTTGCCCTCCTGGGTTTTGCCAAATGCCAGAAGCAGCAGCCTGTGTGCCAGCCCCACATTGTCCCACGGTGCCGCATCTGGAACTGCTCAGGGCTTCCAGGCAACCGCCATCCTCGGGTTCAGCTCTAGTGCAGCACAAGAGCCACCTTCCTCGCGAAGGTGCTTGCACAGATGCGACTCCCTGCCCTGACGTCTCCCCCCAACCCGTTGCAGCCACAGGAAGCACATGTGCTTTGCAAACCCTGAGGGAACATAACAAGAATTGCTTAGGAAATGTTGGCCTCTGGTCTTTCATTCCTCATACCTTCATCAACTGGCATTCTATGGTTAAATCCTTGGGTCTGGACAAGCTGTACCCCTCACCTTTGAACTCCTGTGATCTTAAGGTGGTGGGCCCAGATTCACCCCCCACCATGAATTAAAATAGCCTTATTTGCTTTACCTCATGGCCATGCTTCTGGTATAGTGTTGCAAGGAGAAACAAGCTCCATCTGCACCTTCACTGTCCCTGGTCTATACTTGCTACTGGGGAGAGGTAGGAAGACTTTAAATCATTGGTGTGGGTCTCCTCCAGCCCAAAGTCTGCTCCTGCAGAGGAGTTCCTGGGTCTCTTATGAGATCAGGTTCTGCAGAATGAAAAGGCTGGATGTCACGAATGAACAAACCTGTTCTCCATTTCTGCTGCCTTTCTGTGCTTACACCCTTCACAGCTGCACTGCAGAGCTTGTCTAGGCAGTATCACTCAGACTAACCTTCAAAAGAATTAGTACTGCTACTAAGAAAAGAGCATTTCAGGGGGTCCCACAAGCATAGAATACAGGAGGGGATGGTCAAGGCTTAAACTGGAGCCAGACCTTACCTGGGGATTCCCCCAGTACCCAGATGGAGCCCCAAAGCAGATATAGATTCCACATATATCCAGCTGCACTTCCTCAGGTGGTCTCTGGTTTCTGACACTACAGAGCTCAGCTGAGTTCAGTTGTGCTTTTCTCCTTCAGAGATGTACTGCCTGTTTTAAACACAACCCTGTATAAATTTTATTTCCTTCCCTTGAACCTCATGAATTAAGTGTTTTGCGTTCAGTTGCTGGGGAGAAAATTCTGCTGTGTGAAGCCACCTGGGATGCTTGGGTCTGCTGTTGACATGGTGGCCAAATGCAGTTTACGTTGTTATATATCACTTTTTAAAGGGTTTTCCAAATAGGCGCTTTCAGTAAGGTAAATAAAGCGGGTTTGATTCTGAGAACAAAAGGTTTGCTCCAGTTTTGCTGTGATATAGCTGACATTTGAGACAGCATTCATTATTTCTGCATTTAATATAGTATGTATTTAATTTGGCTTTAACTGTTTAGCATGAAAAGGGTATTTTTGTGTTGCTAGCTATCATCCTGTAAAATTAGCTTTTTCTCATTCCTGACCTGCTGTCTGAATTGGTCTATTCTCGTACACTGAAGTTACAATTTGAGTCTACACCTTCATTTTTTCCATAGAATAGTCTGTTCCTCTCCTGAGGACGTGTTTGCCTCTCTTCCAGCCTGGAATACCATACAGGTAATGCCATTTCTGCTGTCATTAGTGGTTCATCTTTCTGTTCCTCTGGGCCTTCAAAGTGATCCAACTTTTTGAAATTAGGAGCCAGATGTCAGTCTCAGGACACCTATTCCCATGTGCTAAAGACACCTAAAAATGTAATAACAGGACAGAGAAGAACTCATGTCCCCATAGGTAGCAGACCTTGGGACTAGAGTCCTTTAATCTACAATCCTCTCAAAGTTGCTGCTGGCATAACGGACAGCTGAGTAGCAAGGTGTCATGGCAAATGCCTTTTACTTTCTGCTACCAGAGCAGTCTTGCTGGAGCACATTTCACTGTCCCTGCTGAAAACCAGGCAATCAGGGGAACATGCTCCCGGTTTGCTGAGAGGTATTGGTGGTCCACGGGCCAGATACGCTCCACAGACTGCCAGCAGACAATGCTTAGCTAATAGTATTGGAGCTCCAAACATTGCTGCATTGCAGGGGTTAGCTCTTATATAGTCATTTGTCTTCCTAGACTGCAAAAAGCTAAGACAGATCACCACAACTTCCAGCCTCAACTTACAGGTGGTAAAATCAAGGTACAGAATGCTTAGAGATCAGCTCAAACTAATTCAGTAAACAAGCTACAGAGTCAGAAACAGAGCCCAGACACAATGTCCTATGCCAACCTGAACAGCCTGTTTTGTGCCCTGAGTTTACCTTCTCAACTCTATAAGGGGTCATAACAAGTTCTTCCCAGAATACATGACTCCTCACACACAGGAACAGACTCCACTGCAGACAGCCAACATCATCATCAAGGGCTGGGTCCATGCCTATGCCTGCCAGGGTCAGCAGAAACACTGAACACCATTTGAAAATAAATCACAAGAAAGGTTAAACATGTAGAGGGCACATGCAACCTTTTACACCCAGTGCATCTGACCTTGGCTGATGTTTGCTCACGTGAAGAACCACTGGAGGCTCACTGGAGGCTGCATGGGAGTCTGAGACCATGTTTTCTGTGTTTATGGTCTATCATCCAACAGCAGACTTCAGTAACACCAAATTTTTCTGCAGCTTTTGCAGTTAAGCTTTCCAGATGAAGAAGCCTCACAGATCGTAGTTTGGAAGGTAAGGAGGGAAGAGTGGGAGGCTGAGCTCTCATGACAGGAAATACTGCTAAATGAGCTTGAAGAAGTCATCCAGACCACCCTTCTGTGCCAATGTAACTTCAAATATATATGTACTTCCTCACATATATTCCTCCTCTCTGATAGTGATCCCCTCCTTTTTTTCTAAGCAGTCTATTCCAGTTCTTAATTATCCTCGCTGTTAGAAAATCACTGCTGCTGTCGAGTATTCAGTTTAGGCTCATTGCTTCCTGTTGCCTCAAATGTTTTTGGAGAAAAGATAATTCCTTCAGTTAATTTCTTTAGTAGGTACACTGTTATTATGTCTGTACCAGGTACATCACTTAACATGCTTATTCACATTTCACATAAATAGTGCAAGTTGCTGCATATTATTATTTAGCAAAGCAACTAGAGAAGCATGTTATATAAGCTGTCTATGCCATTTTTTGTTGTTGTGATAATAAAATTAATTGGTTTTGCAATTCAGGCTACTTCTGTGATTATTATTTTGGATTCAATAGTGGTTTTTTATTAAATCGTCACCTGTACCAACTCCACTAGTTCTTCACCTGGAGACTAATAGATCAATGGAAAAAGACATTTCAGGGACTGTCTGGAAGAACCACAACTGGGGTGTGTGTGTTCCTTTCATTCTACCTTAATTTCTTTGAAAAGTCATAACAGGAAATAAATGTAAAGGCATCTCAAGAAGTCATTTAATCCAGCCTCCTGCTCCAGGGCTGAATTTGAACTGAGAATTTATAAGAAATAATGGAAGGCAGCCTAGTGAATTACTTTCTTCCTGAGTCACCTAGATTTCCTTTCTCTAAAGGATTCCAGTGCTTTGGTAAACACAAGCTTACACTTACAAAAGCTATTTTTGTTTCTAGAAACCCTAAAATTATGCTCTTCCTTCTATTGAAGGGATTCTTTGATACTGCAAACCTCATTGTACAACTAGTTCTTTGTCAAGACTGTGAAAACGTGCAGGTCTTTCTTACATAGTGATGTCTTAAACAGTGAGTGACACCACCATGTCCTTAAGAGGCCAGAAATCTTTGTGTATGAGAAAATTTAGTGTGAGGGAACTCCAGCTCATGTTGCTGAATTGCCAAATACTTCTGTCCATACAACTGATAGGAATTAAGTTTCACACCTTCCCTGCACTGATGTGTTGGCCTAAAGAAACGAAGAGGGGATCTAGGCAGAAATATTAATGTCTTCTGATGTAAGATATAACAAAAGACACTGACACCCACTATCAAGGAGTAATCTGGATTGAATCTGTGAGAATATTCATTATTCACTGATGAAAATGCATAGAGGTTACTTTGTTTTAAAGGACTGCAAATGTGGAAAACAATATTCTGGTACCTTTAAAAATGGTCAAACAAACAGAATAGCCAGGCGTCTCCAGACTGACACCTAAAACAAGTACTTGCAATCTGGACATATTCATAACCAGGTCTGGTTGAGCAGGTCAGTGAGAAAATTTGATGATAATTCAATATTTTTCAAAGTAGGCTGCCTGCAGAGAATTTTGGGAGAACCTTAAGAGACAGAAGGTATAATTCAGTTGCCTGAATAGACTGGCATAGTGTTACCTGAGACCTGAGGATCTGAGATGCCCACACAGAGCTGACAGATATGACCTGGGAGCTCCAGCAGCCTTTCTGGAGCAGAGACTAGAATCTGGGAAGGCCTCCAGTACTGACACTGGCACAGGTTGTCTGCTTGTGGCCAACTGCACTGAGCACTCAGTGACTGAGTGATAAAATATCAAAATAAGTCAATGCAGCCAAAAGGTCAAGTAACCAAAGTGGGGTAAAAAAATCCTAACTTTGCATGTAAAATGAGCTGACTTATTACTGAGCAATGGGATCTGGGTTATGATTGGTAATTCTGCAGAAATACTTTGGTAGACCTCAGTAGAAGTCAAAAAGCAGATTAAAAGTTAGAAATTGCTGGAAGGAATAGAAATCAAAGCAGAGAACATCGTTATGCTACCTTGTAAATCCATTATTAGTCCCTATCATGAAAATTGCTCTTATCTCAGAGAAGGTTCCCTCATCTCAGAAAAAGGATACAGTGTAATAGAAAAGATAAAGAGAGGGCAACATAGATGATGAAAGACCTGAAATGACTCCTGTATGAGGAAACAAGATGTACAGTGGGAAGCTTGAACCTGTGAAAGAGATGACTTAGGGTGTCAGCATTGTCCTACAATCTTCATAGTCACTGTGAGGCATCTTCTTTAGGATGTGACAAGTAATGCTCCATATCTCTTGATTATACTGACTGGATCTCCCTTGGCTATGCTGGGGTTGAGGGTGACCAGTGGGGTACAGATGTTTGAACTGTAGTCACAGGAATTTCAGTCATGTTCAAACACAGATTTGTAGTTATAAACATGTAAGGATTAGATGGTCGGCGGCACTTAACAAGTCATTTGCTGTCTCTTATTCTCCAGCTTCCCTAATATCATGTATCCAACCAGTCGTGGGCCACGAAACCCTGCTTCACTTTCTAAATGGCCAGCATACATGGCAGGAGATACCACACCCAACCTTCTAGTACTCTATGTTTCAATCGTCCAGCACACTTGCAATAAAGAATAAGGAAAAATTGCTTTTGCTAATTAACACAGAAAGTAAACCTAGGAGCCAATGTCTTCTAAACTAGGGTCAGAGAGACATGCATGAGGTTCTGGCATGACAATTGGTCTTGGCAGAGTAGAGGGAAAAACTGCTGAAGCCTTCATGCCAGGATCAAAGCCTTTCACTCTCAAGGACTGGAGCCATGAGAAGAAGAGCACCAGACTGTCATCAATGGGAAATCCTTCATCCAGAAGAATCAACCAACCACAGTGCCACCTTAGGTTTCTTTTCTATGAAACGTTCATGTGAAATAGTGAGAGTAACAAACTCCCCCATGAGAAAACCAAACTTATGCCAACAATAGATTTGGCAACCCGGGAGGGACTGGCTGATGGCGAGGAGGCTCAAAATGCTCATCATAGAGACAGGAAAAAAGTTCCTTTTGCTCCCAGTGCTTGAGTACAGCTAGTCCGTGGCTGAGCTCCCTTAGCCCCCTCTGCTGCTCAGGGGTTCCATGTCCCCAGCCCCCTTCCACCAAACCTCTCTCCGGTAGGGGACAGAAAACACATCCACTCTGGGATGCATGTAAGGTCCTCCAAGGACTTCAGTCTCTTTGCCTGAGCATTTCATGTCCCCATTTGGGGTTTTAGAGGGAACAAAGGAAAAGTTCCATGCTTCCAGTGGAAAAGGGACAAAAGACACAAGGGTGTGAGCCAAAAACTTCTCTGTTGTTTGCAGGTGTACCAGTTAGTCTGGTAAAAGATTGTTTCTCCCTTGTCTCTCATCACAAACAATTGAACTAACATTATTACTCCAACTGTAATTTATAACACACTTTAAGATTTTTTTAACCCATCTGTTACTGTAGGGATTAAAAGGCAAACAAACTGATTATCACCTTGCCAACACTTATCATCAGGTGGCTGTGACTGTTTAGATTGCTGCCCAAAGCCAACAAGAAATACATTAACTGAGAACAAAAGGCATTGTTAAAAAAAACAACAGTTACCATTAAGCCCTCACGATATAGATCAGCTAAATCCAGTGATACTTTAGGGATCATGACCCCTGGGTCCCCGCCAGCCAGGCCCATTACAATTTTATCTTATCATTACTGTATATCCAAATAAATCTCTGTGTGTCACAGAAACACACCAGTTAGCATTGCCTTTCCAAAGGATGCTTTAACGGCTTTTGTTGCTTTAACTGCGCATTCCCTAATTGTTTTAGATTGATTTAGCTGGACGTCCAGGAGTAGCAATTAGATTTTAAAGACTTCTGGGATGAGGTGGGTTCCTGCATATCAATTTTTCCAGCTGTGTTAACAAACAGGAGGCGAAACACATGGGCAGCAGATACATACAGAGCTCAAAGCACTGCAGTGCTTGGACAATCAATTAACACCTCCAAAACTTATGAATGCCTTAATAACGTGAACCTTCACATCTCCCGAGGAGCAGCAGGAGATCATGACTATTGTGACACTCGCACCAAGCTGTACTAAGGAAAATCTATCCTGCAGAGCACAGACTTGTGTGTTCAGTCTCTCTGGTTTTTGCAGAATATTCTGCCCTCATGGCTGTGAGCCCCAAACTCAAGCATTCATCATTGATTTGTCAGACATTGTTCCTTGTTTGCAGTGAGCAGATCTGAGTCTTGACTTTGAGTCATTAATGGCATCCACTGAAAAGGCAGGTAGGGAGACATGGTGGAAACTTTCTAACTGGAGCTAAACAAGGTTAGAGTCAGCCTGATTTGTGGAGTCTGATGGGAAGGAGAATGAAATTTCATTTATGTCCTCTCCTAGCATTTCAACTAATTTAGAGATGGTGTTTTTCTTGTTTCTGTGTTAGTGGAAAATTTTGATGATGAAATATTGAGGAGTACATTGGTGATTATCTGATCTTGCTGTAGGGAGTAACAAAGTAGGCACTACAATATCATATTTAGCCACTAGGCCCTCAGAGTCTAAACTTGAAGAGACCTGGGGAGAGGTAAAGAACAGATAATAATAGGTTAACAAATCCAGCTATTACAGTTTAAGAATGAGTCCTCCACTCTACGCCATTCCTGGAATTAACAACCCACTCCTTTGACAGAAAGGTATGTTCAAATAAATTAAACAATTTAACATAAATTAAACAATTTTCACTGAAATGGCTGAGATCTGAGCAGATACTGTTTTTCCAGCTTTGCAGCATTGACAGAGAGGAGGAACAGTAGTGGCAGAGAATGGTAACATCCTAAACCACTTCCCTTGAATACATCTTCAGTGCCCTTCAGCACAGAGGCACATCGGCAGAGTGAGGTTCAATCAGCACCTACAGGTAAGTAGTATGAAACACCATGCAAAAAGCATGACTGAATCCTCACCCCTTGCTAGAAATCAAGACTGACACCTGAACCAGGTCAGGTGGTTCTCCCACTAAGTCTGAAGGATCATGACAAGGAAATTTTCAACCTTGGTGTTACATCCATCTTTTTTATCGCAGTTATGTCAATAGGGCACTGACCCATTAAGTAGTTTAGGTTGAAGGGACTCAAATCCATCGCTTTGTCTACAAGAAAGTACCTAAACAACCTGGCTAGGTAAGGTCCCCTCCACTTTTCAGTGGGATCTGTGCCCTGATGCAAACAAGAATAGAGGACCTCAGGGCCCACAAAGAGGAGGTTCTTTGCCAGAGTGTTTGGTATGAAATGTTCCACATTCAAGCTGAACAGGGAGGTCCTCAGTGAGTTTTAAGTATTGTCATGCATAAGTGACCACCAAAAGGTGCATTCTTGGACTTGGCTTGTTAAGAACTTTCTCTGATCCGATCCTTAGTCTTTGTTGCTTTCCCAAAAACAGTCAAGAACCCAGGGGTTTTTACTGCAATTAAAATATCCACAAATGTTTATTTTACTTGCTTAAATCAAGTTCCTGATGTCTATAGTGTGGGCAGAGTAGTAGTAAGAAAGAGCTCAGACTAAATAAATATGAAAGAGCCTGAATGTCAAGCTTATTAAGAGAAACAGATGGTTAGGAATCTAATTGACTTGAATGACTTATCTAAAAAAAAAGAGACAGAAATCTCTAGAGGACTGGGATTTTTAGGGCGTTTTGACATCCCATGTTCCCAGTCAGGCAGCTGGCAGCCCAATGGGTGCTGTTCTCACCGTGTTTTGGGCTGTCTACTTCCCTCAGACCAGGAAAACCAGAACTTGCAGAGCCTGCAGAGGGTACGTTGATGCCTTGGGAGATCCTTTGGCTGCACTGTTTCAAGGTTCCAGAGGAATTCAGTTGAATCAGCTTATAAGAGTGGATGGTTAGCTGACTTTTATTTTATCAGTGCATTTGGTCCATCAGTAATCATGTAATGCATCCGCCCAGTGCTCACTCCCACCACTAAAAGCAGAAAACAGCTATGTATGTCCTGCGTCTGATGAGCCACAGTCTGAATACTCCTATGTCAGCCACTTTTTGCTACCAACCTCTTTCTGGGTTTGATGAAAGGTCTTGCTTACCTCTGCACGTTACTGTGCCCAGTGCTACATTGTCTTTGCTGTTTTCTTGCATGCAACAGAAGAAAAGACCAGACATCTGGATAAATGAGGGCAAATTCCTGCTGTGACCAGGGAATGAAGGAGAGGAATAATGGGAGGATGTATTGGAACTGGACCCACAGAGGAGCTGCAATCCCAGACTTACTCAGAATAGTCAGTCTGGTTTTACTTCCTTCTTAGCGCAACGTTTTTCTTTGAGTTCCCGACAAATTCACAGTCGAGATACATTCATTTATCGAACAGATGATGTAGCTCAAGATACTACTCCACTCTCCCCCACAGCTCATTCAACCCTGAGAGCTCAGTTTGAGCTTCTGCAGGAGGTGGTTGGAGCTAAGCCATCAGATCCTCTGCTGAAGTAGCTGGGGACCTTTTGCATGTTCTGCTCTTTGGACTCTGTGCTCAAGGCAGCAGTCTCCGACAGAAGACCAGAACTGAGCAGTAAAGGAGCTGCTGCCCTGACCCACCACCACAGCTAATGGAAAATTTGTCTCTAAGTATTTTCTCCTACAACTCTTTTTTGTTTGGTTTCTTTGGAGGTGGCGGGGGGGTGCTTATTATTAGTGAAAAGTGCCCATAGAAATACACCTGGCCCTACTTCATTGCATTTGCGTATGTCAAGGGGCACTGCAGAGCCCAGTGCGGACAAGCACAAGTTTAAATGGCCAGTCACACATCCAGTTTAAATTTAGATATTTACTTGTACATCATCCCAGAATCCAACAAAATTCAGTGCAGTTGCACGCAAGTGGAAGCGGTCTGAAGGCAAGGCAGAGCTCAGAGAGGACAGACACTGCTGCATCAACAGGAGTCTGAGGCTGAGTACTCAGTTTTACACAGAATAACACAAAGAGAAGTGTTTACAGCTATTATTAATGAACTTAACAGCTGAAAGCAAAGAGCTCCCATGTAACCTACCAGTATTGCAGAGTTTGGGAATTCCCCCTCCTCAGACGATGGGTAGGTTAAGGCTCTGAGTTCGAAGAACAAAAATGCTGTGGCTGGAGGTAGTCCTCCTGTGCAATATGGAAGGGGTTTGCCTTGCTGTTTGCAGAGGGCAGACACACGTCCTTCCTCTCGCACACACATGAGCACAAGGCAGGTTTGATTCCCTCACCTGGGTGCAGGGAGCAGCAGTCAGCAGGTCTCCAAGTGCAGCAGTCAGAGCCAGCAAACAACTGTTCACAACCAGGTGATGCTACGCCAGATTTTAAAGTTCATTACACTAGAGCTCCTTTTTTACTCATTAAAACATGCATTGCCAGATACTGCATTGCATATCTGCAAGCACCCTCTTACAAAAACCTATTTGTCAGCATATGTATGATTTACAGTGCCATCTTTGATTACAGTCTTGTAAGTGAATCCATGCTTGTGATTAGCTTTCCTACAGATGTCCAAAGACTGGCTACTAGTCAGCGGACAAATGCAGGACCGGCGTCAATTAGACCAGTTTCCCTCGTAGAGTCAGCTCGTCTTATCTCTGTGCAGGAGGTACCAGTTCATCGCTGGCCCCTCTGCGGGGGCTGCCGACAAAGAGGCTAATTAGTCCCAAATCTAGTGGCTTCCTGATGCAAACACATGACACTGGATTCAGACCACCAGCTCTCTTCTCACAAGCCACCGAAATTGCAGCAGAGGGGAATGGTGTTTTCTTCATAAGACAGAGGTGAAAGGCCCTATATCCTATTACAGATCCCCTGGGCCAGCTAGTCTCCTTGTTTACATTTTTGTCAGAAAAAATCAAGGATGTTTTTACATTTGTGAATGGAAAGGCAGTAACAGGAGTGTGTATGAAGTGGTATTTCTTAGTCCCCCGTCTGACTTAGTGTTGGATAGCAGCCAAGGAAGGAAGGTAATTGCCAGCTCTCCAGCTGTGAACGCAGGGCCACGCTAAACCAAGGATTTCTGTGGCACCCGATGGAAGCAATGGGGAATCTTTGTGCTCCTGAAGTCACCTTCAGAGCTGATTGCTGCATCCTGGTGACTGTGCAGGTCTAAGCTAACACCACACACAGAACCGACAGTACATGTGTCCTGGTGACTCCAATAAAGAGTATCACTGTGGTGAGCCCTCCAGCCTTGGGTCCTGGCTCTGGAGAACTCATCAGGTTCCCTCTATGCCTTTTGGAAATGCACTTCTTTCTCACACTCTGGTTTGGGATCATTATGTCCTGAAATACAAAAAGATGCTGTTCTGAACTAATTGCCCAGGCTCCTGTTATTACTGAAGCTACAAGTACTTAAAACAACCTGTGAATGATTCTTCTCACATGCCAAAGTAAATCAATAAGAATATCTCATAGAAAAATAGCATTAATATTTCTATAACGGTGAGTTAAATAGCACCAAGCAGTGTTCCCAAGTGTAGTGATTCAACCATCTGTGCTGTTCAGACTACTGTCTAGTAGACTAGATCCTGGCAAGGTTTTGACCTGGCTAGCTAGCCTTTTCCAAGGTGAGAAATAATCAGAGGAGCTAGCACAGGCCTGGGAGCATTGCTGACCCAGTCTGGGTGCAGACCTTTCTTTGCTTTGGGAGACAGGAGAATATCTTTGGCTCTCTTTTGGAAGCTCGTAGGTAGGTTTTGGAAGACAGAAAAGTGTGTGTGCAAGCAATTGTGCACCAGCTGGCCTCAATGCCCAAGGAGAGTCCCAAGCCCATGTCACTCAGTGTGACATTTTTAGCCTAAATGTCTGGTTTCAAAGACCAGTGCAGTGCTGTGGTACTTGTTGCTGTTGCAGGAAGCCTCACAACAGCTTGCAGAGAAGCACCTCTTCGATCAGAGATGCATCTATTTCACATCCACCATGCAAGTGCTCTTTGTCTTACAACAGTTGTGTCACAGACATGTTGGCCCCCAGTTCCACTCTTCTCTTGCCTCTTTATTTGAGAAGCCGACATTTTGGTCACAGGATATGGTGGACCGTGTGCCATAGGCTGTGGGGTCCTCAGGAAGAGGCCTGCAGGCACTGTCCTATGGATTCTCCTTTTCTGTTCATCTGCCTCGTGGCCCAACCCCAGTCCAGCTGTGAGGGTTATGAAAGAAAAGGTTCCCTGGGAGCAGGCCAGAGGTGGGATGAACCGTTCTGGCAGGGCTGATTTGGATGTAAATACAGTGTACGGTCTTTGATGCTTGTTTTCTTTCTGAAGGCTTTTAACCCTTTCAGCTCACCCATCAGACTGCAGTCATTCTCTCCCTTTAAGGAACTGGAGACACACTCTTTTCTTTAGTCTGAAAAGCAGCACCCCTTATTTCAGCTCCAGTCTCAATTATTCACACCCCTGCCTCCTCTTACTGCTCTCCCATTGCCTCTGCTCCATGCTCTGCCTCCTCCTTCTCCTGAGCTCTTCTGCGCCCTCATCCTCATCGTTGCCACTTTTCTTCCACCACCTCCCAGAAACCTTCTCCAGCTCCTTCCTCCCCATCTCTCATTAGTCAAACCATTTTTCCTGTGGTGTTGTTTTAATTGCCTGTGGGCAGGATCCCAGACTGAAGACTTGACTCTGCTGAAGCACGTGGGAGTCTTGCCATTGACTTCAGTGGAGCCAGATTTCCTCTGAAAGGTTCTGATGATTTCCCACTAGCTCTTCTGCAAGCAAAGACAGACATGTGCGTGAATCAGCTCCTCCGTAGGATCCATCACAGGCCAGCAGCAGCATAACTTATCACAGAGTGATAAGTTTCACAGAGTGAAATGTAATTAAGATGTGATTATAGAATCAAACTTACAGTTTAGTCCATTTCCTCTAAATAGGCCTGTCTTTCTGGGCTTTCAAGTTGACTTTGTTCGTGTGTAAACAGTTTGGTATTACGGAACCCAGACCATCTCAGCTGTTCGGGTTGGTTTGTTTAAAGTTATAGGGAAAGCTGCTAGAAATGATGGCTACAATCTGCTACTTTGGCCCAAATATCATCTGTACTAGATTGCTCGAGTTTCTGAACTTTACAGCATCATAAATTTGTGCAATTATAAATGTAAAGGCAAGAAGTATGTAGGCTCAATGAAAACATCTGAATTAACATCATGTAATGATAAATAGATTCCCATAAAAACTGCTACAGGAATCTCCAGAGAGTAGCTCTTAAACAATGACCAGAAAAAAAAAACAAAAACCCATACAGCTGGAAGCACTATATACTGTATCAGGATGTTTTTGCCTTTTAAATGGTGTGCATTGGGCTATGACTAGGAGATCTTAGCAAAATTCTGAGTGAAACTGTTCAATGCAAAGTGTCCAAAGTGCGCCTGAGAACAAATGCAGCCCCGAGGCTCCTTAAAAGGAGTCCTATAAGGTCTCTTTCGCTATATTGGCACTGGAAGACAAAGTTAATCAGCTACAAAAAAAGCTGTATTTAAGCTATTAAAATACCCTTTGGCTTATAGAAAACATTCAGCACTCTGGCTTTTTAACCACTGCTAGGTAAAGAACTTCATCTGCTCCAGTTTAAGTCGATGGCTATGTCCTGATTGACTTAAATGGGGAAACGGCTGGGTGACAAATGCAGGACGGGAGGGAGCTGATTGAAAATGGCTTCATATTTCTGTCAGAGCAAAGGAAAATATCTGTAAACAATTTCCTTCTAAGGCCGTTTAGAACCAAAGTGATTAATGGAAAGCAACTGGAAGAAAAGCAACAACCAACCCACTGAATGGAGCAAAATAAGCAGAACATTTACACAACCATCTTTCTAGGGCAGCTAATATCTTTCTCACACCTATATTTACTTTTTAATGCTATCTGAAAATAAATGCATTGAACAAATACATTTTTTGCTTATTTTCATAGCATCTTCTCTTCTACCTTCTTTTCCAGTGTCTCTAGGGCTGTACAACATGTAATAAGGAGTTTAGTAAGCTTCAGCTGCTTCGATAATCATTTAATCTTATATCCTTCTGTTGTATCTGTTAAAAAATTGAGGCACAATGAGTGTGTAAGCAAAAATATTAATTGCAAACACATTCTGTTTATCCTGCAAAGTGTAAATGAAGAAAAGATAGCGCTTAAAAGGAAAGCAGTCTTTTCTTCCGTAAAAAAGAGAACTCTAATGTTCTTATCATTCCTGTTCTTATCTGGTACAGAGCACTTTCAATCCATCAAGACAGTACTCGTCTTGTCTAATCGAACTGCTGAGAGATAAGAGGTTTTAGGGTTTCCTGACCATTGTTTGAACCTTTTTCTTTCTAGCTCAAAGAGGAGTCTTGAAAGTCACTAAAGCTCCAACTGTAACTAATTAGGGAATCTGAGGAATATTCAGTTCAATGCAGAGGTTAACAAATAGGAAAACTTTAAACCACTACAGAGGTGACCTTAATGGGAGATTCAGATTTGAATTAAAGCTATAGTAAGCTAGTCACTGGAGATTCAAGCTTCTTTTCTTCTTACTTGGAAAAGCTCAAAAGCCCACTGTTAAACATGCAAAGGAAAAAAACCTCCAAACCTTGAAAGGGTTGCCCACTTGTATCTATTTTTATCTGAGTATTGAGCCATTTTAATGGAGATCAGCAAATGGCTGGGCAATTAGCAGAGTAAGTTAGTTGTGTAGACTTATAGCTTGGACAAAAATGGGCAAAGACTCTGAGTGAAAAGGAAAAATTAATTGAGTTTTTTTTAACAACTGTAGTTAGCTCTTAAAATTTAAAACTAAATACCTCTTACAGCATAATATGACATTCCAGAAAGAGAACATTACAGTTGTTGATTTTATTCCTTTCTGTTATATTATTTGGTTATGTGAGAACTAATTTTAACCAAACACAAAAACCATGTAAAAGCAAAGTATGCTTGGCAAAGACCAAGAGACTGTGAACAACAGATTCCAGATAGTTGCCTGGTTTTGTTTCATCCCAACTGACTTTCAATTCCTTTGACTACAATAGACTAATATTTAATTATAGAACCTTTTAAAATTATTACCGTTCCGTTGATTTAATGAGAAATTAAAGAGGGAACATTTCTCAGAATTTAGCTTCCTGCTTTTGAAATTAAAATTTTCTTGTTCTGCAGAATTTAAAAATGTCACCAGGCTTTTACTGTCTGCAGTTTATTATGAATCACATAAAACTCATTAAACATGGCATTTTTCATCATGTCGTGTATATTAGTGAAATCATTACAAACGTGTTTCAATAAATCACCAGATCAACTGCCATGGCAAAGGCAACAGGAGAGTTAAAAATAACTATTCTTTCATGGTTTCCCACAGTAATGGGACTGTCTCAAACGCTAGGCAATTTATTTATAGTCCTTTTTTAATAGTAGCTACTTAGCTGAGTTTCCGCCTTCATATTTAGGTTGTTTCATCTAGACATGAGTATCAGTCCAAGCCTGATTGTTTGGATTCAACCCTAATTTCTCCCAGATTGTCCATGGAGCATGTACATTACAGAACTGTGTGGCTAAAAAGAAACATGCACCAAAAAATCTAGCCCAATAACCTGCACCCAGGCAGGATCAAGCAGACTAAACCCTCCTCAGTAGAGGGTCATCTGCCTGTTCTTGAAAATATTTAGTGAAATGTTTTCACACATAACTTGCCAGCCAGTGATTCAGTAGCCTTATATATTTAAAAGTTTTCTTCTTTTCCAATATAAAACTTTGGAATGTAAATAGACATATTCTCTCGCCTATTGAACACAGAGAACAATGTTTCCCTGTCCTCCATATAGCAACATTAACATATAAGAAGCATGCCATGTTCTCCTCAACCTTCTTTTTTTAGGTATTAGACAAACTCGGCTTCTTCAGACTTTCCATATACGCGCTCTATATCCCTTATCACCCAGGCACCAAGCTTGAGCTTCACCACCTTAGGTACGCTATCTAAACTTCGCTGTAACATTCCTAACACTCCCGGAACACCTCTCCTATGAGGAAAGGCTGAGACAGTTGGGGTTGTTTAGCCTGGAGAAGAGAAGGCTCCAGGGAGACCTTTTTGCACCTTTTCAATATATAAAGGCGGCTTGTAAGAAAGGCAGAGAAAAACTTTTTACCTAGGCCTGTAGTGACAGGACAAGGGACAATGGTTTTAAACTGAAAGGGGGTAGATTTAGATTGGACATAAGGAAGAAATTTGTTACGATGAGGGTGCTGAAACACTGGAACAGGTTGCCCAGAGAGGTTGTGGCTGCCCCATCATTGGCAGTGTTCAAAGTCAGGGTGGACAGGGCTTTGAGCAACCTGAACTAGTGCAAGATGTGCCTGCCTATGTCAGGGGGGTTGGACTAGATGATCCTTGAAGGTCCTTTCCAACCCAAACCACTCTGTGATTCTCTGATTCCAATGAAACCCAGGTAACAAACAGAGAGAAGTAATTAGAGCAAGAAAGGTGTTGTTTCACAAGCAAATGACATTTTCTATTCTTATTTAATTTTAGCTCTATCATAATGTCCAAACTCACTTTGCTGTACTGCTTTCATTGCCAATTACTCCAGCTCTGCATTTGTGGGTTTGATCATCGCCCTGAAGCATCCACATCACACTTATTCTTGCAGAATTTCCACCTGTCTCTTTTGAGCCATCTACCCAATTTGACAGACTTTGAATTCCCACACTGTCCACTGGGCTGCTGCTGGCAAAACTCGCAGGGCTCTGTTCGTGCTGACAAGCCATGGTTCAAAAGCACTGGTGCATCCCACAGGGACTGCCGAAGTTCGACTTATCCCAAGGCTGGTCCCTTGTTTATTGTTCCCTTTCACCTGCACCAGAAGTAGCATGCAGGAGCTTCTTTCTACAGCTGGGGAAACACTCCAAAACCTTAATTTTGCTGATGCAGTATAAAACATACAAGCTAATGCTGAATATTTTAAGGATCAGGAAATGTGGAGCTTATTCCATTAAGTATACAAAGCATCTAGACCTTTAGAAACTGTTTAGAGAAACATTTTGGCTACAGGAAGTTGATCATAGGACTAAAGGACTTTTTCTTTAATTGGAAAAAATATTCAGACATAAAAGGAATGAGACTTGCTTTTGTTAAATGCATTTAAGCTGTCCTTTTAATAATAAAAACCAGTTGTCTTCAAGATGGGATAACTTTTAAATATAAAAAAATAACACACCACAGGGAGCTGAAAGGAAAAACAAATTTAATTATGTATTCAAGGCCATCCAAACCACCCACCCACATATTAAGTGTTTGCTGGCTACACAGACACTATAGTTGCCATTGCTCAACCAATGATCTTCCTTTGAAAAGTAAACACCTCTGTTAAAAAATAAAAATATTACATGAAGTGAATGATCAAACAGTTAGGGCAATGTCCTGCTCCCTCTGAAATCAGCGGGCTACTTTCAGCAGGATGGGTGTTAAATTTTCAACTGTCTGATTAACAAAAGCCGGGGTAGCTGCAGTGAGGATGTCAGGAGCTGTTCTGGACCAGCAGCCGGGTGCGCTGATGAAGAGCAGCCACATCTGATGAAGGGGCCAAGGGAGGAAGAGCAGAGGACAGAGCCAGGGGTGGCAGGACTGCCAGGGGTGGGCTTTCAGAGCCACTGTGTCCATCCTAGTGAATTAAATGTGGAATTTAGTGGTATAGACAGTCAAGCTCCAGTGCCTGGGAGTGTTCACTGGCATTGCTATATTTTCCTATATAGATGTAGCTCTTAAGAGCTGGCTGTCATTTTATCAAGGGGCTTGAAAGGACTGAAGCAAACTGCCTCCAGCATAGTGTGGCAGATGCCCATGGCAAAGCAGCCATAGATCACCTCAGCCTGAATGAAACGCTGATTAATATTCAGTCTGTGTGTCATCATATGTGGCTGAGCCTGCTGGTGCTTCAAAATTACAAATACTGAGAGGCTGAAAATTTCAGTGAGCGGAAGAATGAAGCTAACAGTGTTGTGCACAAAACCCCCTTCCAAATACCCCTGAAATGAGGTGTCTCACTCTCCTGCAGTCAGCAAAGATTGCAGGTGGTACGGGGGAGCTTCGCTAAGTTCGAAAAGACAGGGTGCTGCAGCAAGAGAGATTAAATATTTGCTTTTTTTATCTGTGTATATATATTCCATCTATGTATACACATATATATGCTAGCAGGATTTTAGTAACTGAAAACTAGAACTGATGGCAGCTGATATCAGTTTGGTCCTCAAAGAGGGATGCTTTGTTGTGGTACATACAGACTAAAGCCTTTTAGAGCAGGCAAACAAAGGGACCAATGCAAAAGCATATGTGTCCATTATCTGTGACAAATTCTGAGAGGATATGGATTTCAATTTGTCATAGAAGTTTCCCGGTAGTTGATACTATCCTCCAGACATGGAAACATCAAAAGTGACAAAAACAATCTGTGAAATTGCCATCTACAAATCCACAATTCACAAAAGCAGGAAACATGAGAGGGACGATGGCTGGGATTTTGGGAGTGCTATATTTCAGGGGTTTGCGAGGATGCTGCACCAGATGAAAGGCAGAAGTAGCAACAACAACAACAACAAAACCTTGCAATGGCAGGCATTCAAAAGCCTCCATGCTGAGAGAAAGAGACATCAAGTCCATCTGAAAACTAACAAAGGTAGCTAGATGCCAGCAAAAATAATTACTTTGTAGAGACAGAGCCAAACTTTTGGAAAAAAACTGACAGACTACTGGAGGAGACATCCGTTTTAACTTGCCATGGCAGAGGAGTCCAAAATACCTGTTGATGCAAACAAAATGAATAAATTAAAAATAAAAAGCCTTTCACAAACCTAATTGCTTGGGAAGAGCCAGGGAAGGGGAAAGCACGTACCAGCAGCAACAGCATCCATGCACCCCCACATTCCTAAAGACACAGAGGGCAAACTCCAGATATAGACACAGTACTGCCATGCTGAAAATACATGGTAATTCATGAGGATGTAGTCATTTCCGTGAGAAAAAAATACCTAGAAATATGAACGGAGTAGAGCTAAGGTCAACCGGTAGATGTCTATGCCTGTCTTGGGTAACTATTCAAATGGTCGCTTCCGAAGAAATGAGAAGAATTAAAGGAGTTTAAAAGGAAATAAATGAAAACCGACAGGCACTACAAGTGCAACTGTGCAAATGAGACAATGTGATGCTGATACAGCAATGACTGGCCTAAGAGCAATACCGCGGAATGGGCATGGCCATGATAGTCAAATGTCTCCCAGACGCCTAAACTAAGTCAAGCCAAAGGGTATGCCTTTCTCCTTCTGATTTATCAAATCTGATCTTGCTGTCTTAGAGGCGAGCACAGAGTGAAGGGGCAGCTGGTGTGACCCCCTTGAGATAGGGGGTCTGATAAAGTCCATTCAGATACATGTGTTCTGCTTCCACCAGCTTGAGGTTCCCATGCTGCCAGAGCTCCTGATAAAAGCAAGGAGCTGGAGGGTGAGGAGCACTTTCAGGGAAGACTTTTTTCCATTTGCCTGAATAAGTTTTCAGAGGTCTTGGGAGCACTGCACGGACTCTGGGCTGCAGGAGGTCCCTGTTCTTCTACTGACCTCCAGAGAGCTCAGTTTACATTAGCAAGGGATTTTGCTCAATTCAGTTCCTTATCTGAAAGATTTCGGTTACTTGCCAAAATCTCTCTGAGGTATATACACTGTTTCTTCTCCCAGGAAACCAGGGTTTAATCTACAGACATATATTTTTGTGCCCTGAAAGCAGAGATTTGTTTGAGAGAGAGAGAAAGAGAGAGGGACATTTCGTATGAGACGTAAATAAATATCTAAAGAGCCTGCAGTCACACGACGTACACAAATAGATGGAGATGCCCTGAGGGGTGAGGGAACATCAGTCTTCTCCTGCTAAATTCAACTCTTTCATTCACCCGGTTAAGATGTGGGGATCTTGGTAAAAAGTGGATTAATGTGCCTTGAAACAGCTGGGCTCATCTGGTATTTAACCAGGCATTCAACCTCATATATAACCAGGAGAGCGGTTAGATGATTTTTTTTTTTAATTCATAATAAATACTGCAATATGATTTTCTGCAAAAACAAACCCAACACAAAAAAACATACAATAGACTACAAGAAAGATTCCTGATTCTGTATTGAGGCATTAAAATCAATTGCTATTCTTACTAATATTAATTGCAAATGTGGCTCCTGGATGATCTCCTAAAATCCTCGCAATCCTGGAGAGAAGTTACTATCCCTTGATAACAAAATATCCTTTGATATTTTTTCTTATAAGTCATAAGTGAGTCTGTGAGAGAGAAAATCCTGTCTCTCAACACAGCTCTGGAGAACTGGTCGGGTCTTTTAATCCAGAACCTCTTTTTGCAGCAACTTTCCATATGATTTTTCCTACTGGGAATGTCTGGGAATAACTGCATGCTTTCCAAACCAGGAAACCATAAACGAAGAAGGCATTTGGCCAAACTGTTATGTATTATGATAAGTAACAGTCAGAATGTGCACTCACATTCACATAAATACAGTGTAAGAGGGATGTTAGTGCATAGCACCAGATTTGCTTACTGTGTACCTAAAATGTGCCCTTGCAAATTAATGCAGAACTATAAGGTTCTGAAGACAAAAAGACTGCTTAAACCACACAGTTCCTCTCCATGCCAATACAAGATTGCTCCTTGATATACTATCACATGTGGGTTGTTGGGGTTTTTTTTCTCCCTCCTTTTGTCTTACTTCAGATGTATGTGAAATATTTAATAAGCAGCAAGAATGCCTCTGAAACACAGAACTGCAATACTGGAAAGCATCAGAAGCGGCTCTGGATTTTCTGGCTGCGCCAAAAGGAGCCCAGCTGGTCAGTCCCTCCTGTCCTGTTCCTCCCCCTTCCCAAATCCAACCAGAAGATTCAGCCGTCACATGCCAAGATTTTTGTCTTTAAAAACTACACACACAGAGGTTTCCAAGTCAAGCAGTGCCAAGGAGACACCGATGCAATTAATAAAATTAACAGAAATCCAGCGGCATGCTGACTCCCAGCCTGACTCAAAGCCGATCCCTCCTTTCAGGAAAGGTCACCCCCACCTCCAGATGCAGCAGAGCAGTCCACGTGCTCCTGGGGTTTGCCCTGTCACCGACAGCGTGGCTTGCATTTCTAGACGCCACGTGTGTCATGAGCAGGCTCACACTGTGAAATTGCACAGAGCAATCAATATCTTCCACCCGCCAGACCAGTGCTCTTCTAGCAACTCCGGTGGCAATTCTAGGAACGATCCTGTGTGTGAATGGGGAGTTTGCTCTTGCTGGGAAGCAGGAACCGCCAAGGGATTTACAAGGAGGGGCAGCATATCTCAATAGGAAAGTCATCCAGGAAGTCTTGCTTCCAAGAACCAGCTGGTAAACAATTTAGAGCACCCCGTTCACATCTGTAACACTCAATGATTCATGAGATGCTGCTCATGCACCTATAAAATAACCAGTTCGGTCCTGTTTATTTATATCACTGATTGAGCGCTTTGTCACTGGCTTTGAAGAGGGAAAACTAATCTGAGCTGCAGCTATGAATTAGGGAGTGCTGGCATCTAAAGGTGACCTAGCTCTCCTGTTTAACAAGCAATGGCCACAATCTTAATTTGACGTCAAAGCTATTTGGAGCGGCCATTACCAGGTAATTAATAGTCTGAAATACATCAATCTATGAGACTGCTCAGGCTTATACTATAAAGCTACCTTAGAGCTGCCAAAATATTTGTCAGACACCTTGAGTGTCAGCAAGCAATACACAGCCTCAGAAACCTTCCCCACCAGTTTTCCCAAGCCATGTGCACAGGAGTGAGTGCAGCTCCCACCAAAGCATAAGGCTGAACTGGGAAATCCTGTTCAGACTCTAAAATGAAGTTTGCTTTTTCACGCCTGACCCAGAGAGCCTCTGTGCGGCAGAGACAGGCAGTCTTCGGCGTTATCCACGTTAGAAGAATACAGCTGCTCTTTTTTAACAGGGGGAAAAAGGAGGCTTTTATGGCTATCCCTGAAGAGAGGCCTCTTACAATGCATCGCAGTGTCTAAACAGACCTACGTGCTCTGATCCCACTTGGCAATGATGAGGGAGTTGTATTCCTCAGGCTTCGGAGACTGGCTCGCTGCATTGGGCTGCAGATGCGGGCTCCGGTTACAGCGGCGGCACGTTAAAAAACGTGTGACATTTAAGCGGGGATGAAAATTAAAATTGTCTTTTGCTATTGTCCGTGTATTTACCCTTTGCTTTGGTCTGTTTCCATAGCAATAAAGAAAAAGGGATCACATGCCTCCTCCTCGGAGGGGGGCGGGCGTGGGGAGCGCCGAGCTGCTGTTCTGCACGCAACCGCGCCCCGCTGTGGCTCCGCAGCCGGAGCGGCTCCGCTCCCCCGCCACACCGCATCGCGCTCCAGCAGCGGGCAACAAATTGCACCAGGTGTTGAGGATGCATGATGAGGAAAGGAGTCGAAGGAATTCCCTCAGAACACTGCCAGACAGTGAGGGTTTTCCTGTTGCACCATCAAATGTTTTGGGAAACTCCCGTTTCACTACGCCAGCGTTTTTATTGGAGTGCTTACTGTTTTCTCATGGTAAAGCTGTGTGAAAGGCAAGCTTGGAAGAGGAACAAACCTCTTTAAGAGGGTGGATAACTGTTCAAAAAGCAGCTCTCAGAACAAAGGAAAATCTGAAGACAAAAGGCTCAGGATAATGCTACCTCTTCCCTCACCCTGTATCAGCTTCCGCTGACACGGACATGGCGGTGCAGAGACAAACACTACGGTGTGATGCTGAGTCTGTTCCAGGCCCCCTGTCTGGGGCAAAAACCCCACTGACTTCAGTGGGCCAGATTAAAAAAAAGCTGTTGCCTGACTGTTAGTTCTGCCATCAGCCTTCGCCCTGGATATTTGATGAACTCCGGGGAATTTCTACCTGCCTGAGCACAAAAGCAGCAGTCGGCCAAGGCCAACAGAGTGTGGCAGCTGCTCCCCCATTATCTGTCTACTTCCCATCAGAAATTGTATTATAGGATCATAAAGGATAATACATGGTACCTAAGACTCAGAAGTTAAACTAAGCAGAGAAGTTAGGAGAAGGACTGAGGTGAGGGAAATAAAGAAAAGGCCTCCCCTCAAAACAGGTTTTACAATATTCAGAACTTTTTAGCATTACTGAGTTTCAAATTACTAATTCAGTTCACTCTACAGCTTTATTATTATAAATTCTTAGCAAAATTTAGTTGGAAGAGACCTCTAGAGGTCATCTAGTCCAGTACCCTCCCCAAAGCACAACTGACCTCCAAGCTCTGTTGTGTTGCCTGATAGCCAGCACACCGTTGCAAACTCCAGGGATAGGATTTTCTGAGCACCTGCTCCAGCACTGAACCATGCTTATGGTGAAAAACTTTTCCCTTATTGAATTTGAACTTCCTTCTTGCAACTTCTGACTGTTGCCTCCCATCCTTTTACTTGCCCCTCTGAGGAGATACTGGCTCCATCTTCTTTGCAAATCGCCTTTATGTTTTCTCGCTCTCCCTGTCCATGTTTTTAGAGCAGATGTTAGACGAACATAGGAAAGGAGCCTGACCAATTACAGCTGTACCTCAGATCTGTCTTTTCGAAACCTTTAGCATGCAAAATAATCAAGAAATAGTAGTTCCTACTGAAGAAAAATTCTCCTTATGTTGCTGATCTTTGCAAAGGAGTTCAACGTTATTATAGAAGAGAATGGAGACACAGTTTTCCTCAAGACAAGAAAGTGGTTTAGTGAAAGAATGAGAAAGCAAGCTTTCCTAACCCAGAATTGTCTTTTGCCTTGAAGATATAGATGTTCACATAGTTGACAGCAATATAGAGTTGCCTCTGCTTGCTTTTCATAGTTTGTTTAGGTACCAGAAGTGATACACAACATATCTTTTCTCTTCAAATATTTTGGCTTGTTTCTTGGGAAACTAATTCAGCCTGCAATGACCTCTGTGCTGTCAGAGCTAGACTGCTTCTGGTATCCCAGCTGGCTTCTTCAAGGCTAATATGGGCATCTTTATAGTTCATAACTTATAATATCTAATTTATGAAACGTTCAATAAATCAAGTGCATTGGTGGGAAGAAACAAACTATGTATCTAATAGAAAAAAATTATAGAGGCAGAAATTATAACTAATCCATTGTTTGGGATGGATAGAGATTAATCTTCTAGGTTTGGAGCATGTTTAACTCACTTTCTGGTTTTAGAAGAGACCTTCTATTATAAACATAAAAGTATTCCTTAAGACCATTGTTCTCTTATTTCAGATGCATCTCAAACAAACATCTTGTCAGCACTTTTTTTTAGCAAAGGGATGTGGCTTACCAAAAAGAGGAACAGGGTATTTTCCTTGCTATTTTCCAAGTGGGGAACTAATAGGGGTATTTTTGATAGTTGCAAACAGATCCATAGCCTTTTATTAGCCAGAAGTCTTGCACAACTTAGAAGTGTAAGCAGCCATTTATTTTGTCTGTATTTAAACAATAAGAAGAGATTCAAACTGCATGAAAAGCCTTTGACCTTCTTTTGAAGAAATCTGTGCTTTTTCCTTCAAACAGCAAGAAATTTTGCTGCAGGACATGAAAAATAAGGGAATAAAGTTTATTGAAACTAAAAATATATTTTATTAGTTGATCCAGTGTCCTTTTCCAAGGATTGAGAACAATGGCATATGGCATTCATAGCTCTGTGATTTATAAGGCCATGTATGAATGTAAACATCCTGGAGACCACACAGTGAGGATATATTTAAGCCACAAGCCAAGTCCACCTTTTTGCTTCTGCAGTCCTATCTGATACCCGTGCTGGCAGTTCCCATCAAGCTTATTGACTTGTCTTCTGTGTCTTGCTAGGAAAATAGCCCTTCCTGGCGAGGACATTATGGATGTATGTTTAGGTCTTCCAGTCAGGGATTAGGGGAAACTCTTGAGTTTCATAAAACATCTACTCTAGCTCCAGAGCTTGAAGAGAGGTCGATGGAAAAAGCAGTTATACAATTTCAGACAAAACCTGATGCTATATTTTGAAGATGGTCTGTACGTCTTAGGCCTGGGATAGGAATCTCTCTATATTTTCTGCAGAACAAGAAAAATAAAAAACCAATTTTAAAAAAACCCAATTATCATGCCTACTGTCTGAAAGCTTATATGGGGAAAAAAATGACAGATCTATTCAAACACACTAAGATAGCCCAGAATGTCTTTTGGCTCTTGTATTCAGGAGAAGGGAGAAGAACCTCAGCATTTTCTGCCACTTTGTCAGTCAGGAAATATCTTTCTAGTGGCTGCAGTAACACTCCTATTCAGATAACAATATCTAGCCAAGGCATTTCTGATCCATGCAAGACTGTCTACACTGCCCGTGACTGCACTCCAGGCTAAACCTACCCCTGTTTAGACACAGCCGGCAATCACAGCCTGTGACACTGTGAGAACTAGTTGCCAAGGGTATTTAAGGGTAGGAGAATTCAATAGAGAGATGGGGTTTCCTCGATGAAAGAAGCAGAAAGGGACCAAGACACAGAAGCCATTTTTGCAAGCGTGGTGCACAGACAGCTCACCCAGCACCATGGCCCATATAAACACCCTGCCAGATGTGCAACCGGACACACTTTGATAACGCGGGCTGCCTGTCTGTGTGCCTCTAGACTGGTGCACCCGTTTCTGAAAAGGCCTTCAGGCTTTTTTTTTTTTTTTAATGTTGCTTTTCCGCAGGCCTCCCTCCGTTTGTCTGAAGCTGAAAGACTCCTCTGCCCCGTCTGTATACGTGATGGAAACAGATGAGTCCCAAGGGAGAGCAGAGTGACCTTTGCACTTTGGCAGCTTGGCAGAAGTGCAGCAGAGCCCTTCAGATCCTCCTCCAGAGCCTGGAGGAGCCCTGGGAGGTTGACAAGGTTCAGAGGGGTTTCCTTTCCTGCTCTGCTTTCTGCAAAGAGAAAGTGCTGGTGACCAAATTAGAAAAAATTATGACACTCCTTGTTTGCTGGCAACATGCAATAGACAGATTAATAACTTGCTGGCACATTTTTTCTTCTTTATTTTTTTTTCTTTTACTTATTCCTCAAACTTCAACACAATAGTAGAAGAGAGACAGAAAAATTGTCTGACTGTTTTTCTTTGCAAATGACTTGTTAAAAAGCAAGATGTTTCTTGAAAAATCCCAAAGATGGTATAAAAGTCTGCAGCTGGTTAGGAAATTAGAGTGAAATTGCAGTAAATTCACTATACTTGAATTCCATGTGGGGTTCTTTTCTCCTTGGGTACCGAAAATATACACACACTTCTGTAAAACTCTTGTTTCTTTAACCTCATGGTCATTCCTGCAAGTTCAGAGCCATGTTTTTGAAACCCAAGACCTAAATGTCTGGAATTTATCAGTAGAGTTAACAAATGTTCTCCAAAAGCTCAGCATTCACACCTTATCTGTTCTGTCATGAATCACAATATGTTGAACCTGCTAAAGATGATGTACTCACTAACACATGGAATAATTTTGGAAGAAGTCGTGAGGGACTTGACTTTGACTTCCTCAAATGTTCAATGAAAAGACTAAAGCAGAGGGTTTAGGAGAGTTCTGGGCTGTCAGCAGGTGGTCTGTGTGGCAGAAAGAGTTGAAGGAAAGATAGAACAGAGCTCATGTTCTTCCTTAATTGGAGGAAGTCATGACTGAACCCAAGGTGCTTGTGTCTAGGTCCTCAAAGATTTGTGGAAACTCTGATGGGAGTCAGTCATACCAACAGGAGAATGCGTCTAATCACCTTTGAAGTTCTTGGAGTAAAGGTCTCCTAAAACTGATCTTCTTCCTCCAGTTCTGATCATCACATTAGGGACCCCTATGTCAAGTAGACTTGAAATAACACATAAAGCTGAACTTTATGGCCAAACTCCTGAATTTAAGATTAGAAGTATGAGGTTCTCCACACAAGTAGTCTAATCATCATAACCCTGTTGATTTTAGTGGGAAATTTGAATGGCATCCAGATCATTTATTCTCGGAGCTTAAATATGTATTTAAATGCTTAACTTTGTCACCAATATCTGAGAATTCTTGCTAACTGAATCAGGAAAAAAGCAGAAACTGTTTTTGAAACTGGTTATAAACTAGCTATCTTTAGGAGCTGGAGGTTTTTTTGGGGACCGTTTTTTGTACAGCACACTAGTAGTGAGACCGCAAATCAAAGTGAAAATTTCCAATAGAAAACTTGAGCCCATATGGAGTCATATGAAAGGAAGGCATGCGCAGAGAAATAAAAGACCCGTGGGTAAAACCACTGGAGTACAAGGATAAACGACGTTTTACATCTGTGCATTTGCACAGAGTCTAGTAACACAGATATTAGCTGAAATTAGGACATCCCTGTACTGCTCTAACATAGCAATTGCGTGATCTGAAAAGCACACATAGCCCCAAAACAGCACAGGCTGTTTTTGTGATCACTGTCTGCTCAGGTACAACCAGGAGCAGTAAGATATTCCTGTATACATTAACACAGACATTACGGTCACCCTGTGGGTCGCGTCTAGTCTCCCGCTATCACAAGAAGCCATGCCAGACAGTCTCTTTCGGAAAGAAATTAAGGTTCTTCTTAAAAAGAAATACAGTCCAGAGTTAATGATCTGGAAAACAGCTGGAACACCCCCAACCAAGAGGACAGTGCTCTGTGCTCCCCAGGGGAGACTTCTCCCCACAGTCTGGCAACAGACTGACTCTTGGAGATGGACAGGGGAGAAACCCAGTTGGCTGAGACAGCCAAATTCAGCTTGAGAAGTGATCTCTACATATCACTTGAATGGATTCATTGTGTGCAGGTCTGTCAGTTTCCCTGATTTCTTTTTTGAGATAGGAAAGTGTGCAGATAAAGAATAATACATATTTATTTTAGCAAAAAGAATAGTTACATTCTCACAAAACTCAAGCTAACCATATACCTGACACCAAAGCTCTCTTGTAGCTGCCAGTCAAGCTATTTAGGGTGTATATCAGCTGCAGAAAGCAGAAGAACACAATCTGTATTAGCTGATGTTGGATTTCCTGAATTAGCTACAAGGAGAATAGTGCTGCTAAGGCCATGGCACTTACTTACCTTGTAGATGAAAGAATGTGGACGGCTTCACTGGTGGCTGCACCACTGATATGCTTCAAGTTAAGTAAAAGCTTGACTTACTGGATTGTGGTCAAGCTTTTCCTGATAAAAGGAGACATAGAACCATAGAATGGTTTGGGTTGGAAGGGACCTTCTGGATCATCTAGTCCAGCCCCCCTGCCATGGGCAGGGACATCTTGCACTACATCAGGTTTCTCAAAGCCCTGTCCCACCTGACCATGAATACTTCCAATGATGGGGCATCCACAATTTCTCTGGGCTACCTGTGCCAGTGTTTCAGCACCCTCATCATAAAAAAAATTCTTCCTTATGTCCAACCCAAACCTACCTTCTTTCAGTTTAAAACTGTTGCCCCTTGTCCTGTCACTACAGGCCCTGGCAAAAAGGGTCTCTCTGTCTTTCTTATAAACTCCCTTTATGTATTGAAAGTTCACCGTAAGGTGTCCCTGGAGCCTTCTCTTCTCCAGGCTAAACAACCCCAACTCTCTCAGCCTTTCTTTACAGGAGAGGTGTTCCATCCCTCTTATAATTTTTTGTGGTCCTCTTCTGGACCCGCTCCAACAGGTCCTTGTCTTTCTTGTACTGGGGACCCCAGAGCTGGACACAGTACTCCAGGTGGGGTCTCACCAGAGCGGAGTAGAGGGGCAGAATCACCTCCCTCGACCTGCTGGCCAACCTTCTTTTGATGCAGCCCAGGATACAGTTGGCTTTCTGGGCTGAGAGCTCACATTGCTGGCTCATATCCAATGTTTCATCCACCAGTATCCCCAAGTCCTTCACCACAGGGCTGCCCTCAGTCAATTTGTCACCCAGTCTGTACTGATATTGGGTGCAGAACCTTGCACTTGGCCTTCTTGGACTTCATGAAGTTGACATATAGATCATCTTCTATTATTTCTAGGATTAAACATCCAAATGCTGAAAATTAAAATTACATTTACTTCCCCATATTTCAAATACAGTACTTATGTCTTACTCCACTTACAGAACATGGTACCACCACCCATGGTGCTAACAATACAGCATTTCAGCCTCCATGGATATGTGTTTACGGTTCATATAGCCAGAAACTGCAGCTTTCCAGTTCACTCCAGGGTTGGTATCCTCCAGTCATCTGAGCTGTATGGCTGATATATGTCCCAAGCCCTCTTTAGGAACAAACCAATCAATTTTCCAGTTCGTCTACATTGTCATTTTAGTTTAGATCAGAAGTGCACTTTTGAAGCAAGTCGTTCCCACTTACTGTGCTTTGGTTCACATTGTTGAGCAGTCTCCCAATGCGCAAACATTCTTCTTTTGGGTGAAAATGGACCATAAGTGTGTGTGTCAGGCAGCACAGCTGCAAATAGGTGTTCAGTCCAGAACTAATCTCAAGGAAAACCCCTGAAAAGTGTAGACGGTGAAGATCAAGTCTGCAGAACCGACTGCTTCACTGTACAGGTCCATTTCATTGATGGGCACTGCCTGCTAATGCAGACATGGCCTCTGACGAAAAACCCTAGATGCATTTCTGGATGTTATTTCATGTAAGTGAGTAACATGCATGCACAGAAGACAGTATAGATGAGTTTGCATCAGGTTTGTCTTCCTTGTCTCCATGCAGTAGTAGATAGCACTTCCAATACTATCTGAGAAAACTTGGTACCCCCATTACGCTATGTGCTCCTCCTGCCACACTTCAGACCTTGCAACACCTCTGGTTTATGGTATCACTCTCCAGGGCACATGTATTTGGTGTTGAAGACTTAATCAAGAGGGTTCGTGGCTCCATTTAAAATTCACAGAAAAGACCTATTAATGAGAGTCTCTTCATGCTGGGGAAAAAAAAATCCACAATCTAAGAATATCTTTACTTCCTCGCTTTTTAACTTGACAGAATTACAGCCATGAATCAGGCAAGAAGATCTAGCTACCTATAAATAAAAGCAAGTATGTGTCCAAACAAGACTGCTCATTCACTCCCAGAGCTCAGTAGACAGACACCAGCTACTCCACACGATTAATCTTTGGGGGGATTGTGCACAACAGACCTTCTCTGAACTCTTTGCAAGTGGTGATTATTTCTTTCTCCTTGAGTCCACTCTGTTTACATTAGCAACCCACAGACAAAGACTTAATTTTTGAACAGATATGCTCAGCAGCTTTCATCTTCCTTGTATTTATCCCATTTGGTTCACAACCTCGGACTGTGTCCAGGGGATGATTAAATGAACAGACTTTTAGGTCCACATGTCTGTCTCATTCCCCATTGATTTACATCAGATGAAATAATATATGACAAAATACATCAAAAGGAGTCTTCTGGGGCTGAGGAGATAAACTGAGGTGAGGAGGAACTGGGTCCATATCTCTTTTACTCCCTCTCAGCCCCCCCTCCAGCTACACAAATTTTCTGTTTATCAGCCAGTTCAGCAAACATCTGCACTTTTCCAGGACACAAAACTGCTGAAGACTCTGAAGTATTTTATTCTTCTTTTTTATTGTTGACTTTTTAGGGGTTTTGGTTGGTGTTGGGGATTTCTTCTTTCCTAAGCCTTTATGCTTTCTACCTGAGAAACCTTGAGGTTTTTTTAGTAGAGTCTTTTACTTATATGTCCAGATAAGCTTAGGATGACCCTATACACCAGGCTGTCTAGATGCTGCCTTCATGCTCTCTAGATGCTGCCTTGCAAATTATTTAGCATCTCTAGAATTTTACACCCCAATTTACAGCATTAATCCTTTTCAATAAATATTTTTACTGGTAACCAAGGACTGTATTGTACAGAGACATAGCAAGAAACAGCCTTCCCCTCCTGGACAAAGCAGGAGAAACCGAAGCACAATAAGGCCATATGATAAGTCAATAAGCAGCTTAGCCGTAGCACACTAATCTCATACTCCACCTACATTTTCTCATTTGGACACTAGTAGCCTTCCCAGTCATGTCTTCAAGGATGCCAGATGGCATGAAGAGTGCTCTGTGCCTTGCAGAATGAGGCCCTAAAGAGACGAGTGGCATCTGAGTGCAGTTTCACTAGATGAGACAGAGCTGACGAAGCTGATGAAGAGGTTTTGGCCTCACAAGCAACCCTTTTGCAAACACCCACACTGTGGCTTGCCGTCCCCTCAACTATGCAGGTGCAACAGTGTGCAGTGCTGGCACAGTCAGCTACCTCCCTCACACAATCCTAAAAATACCTTCTGTCCCTGAAGGTGAAAGAGGGGGAAGACAATGTCCTGGCGTTTGCCACCACCTTCTGTGTGTGCAAGGTACAGCCTATTGGCACCATGCTGATGCTTCAGGCTCAGTAATTCTGCTCAGACTCTTCATGGCACCCGCATGCATTTGCAGCAGGGGCACAGCCTGCAGCCCATGTAGTGTCTCTGCCTTTCAGCTTCCTCTGTGAAGCCAGAGTGTTCACTCTCCGTTGCAAAATGCAGCAGATGAAGAACAATCTGCCCCCAAATTAATATTATTTCTGATCTGGGCTCCTATTTACCCATGAGCCAACTTCAGTATCAGACCTGACTGCTGAGCACCTTGTCTCACAGCTATCTCTCACCTAGAATATAGTCCTTTCAAATAATAGCTTCAGGCTAATCACTGCAGTTCTATACTCCAAAAGGAAGAAGCAGAGGAAAAGGCAACCTTCTCATTTTTTGGCCCAAACATGAGCTAACTTGCTAGAAGATACCTTGGTAAAATATATATTACAATATTTTTGTTTGGAAAGCAAATCTACAGTGCTCCATCTCTGCTCTCAATGCAGCGTCAGTACCAGCAGCTCATGGATATATTAAACACACTAACGGTTCCTCCTTGTCTGTGGAGGCATTTCACTGGTCTGTAAGGATTCATGCTGGCACTTCAGTGGTTTCAACATTGTTATTTCTAGGCTCCGCTGGAAAGCAAAAGTCTCCCTGCTGTGGCAAGTAGATATGAATGGGTCATTTTTGTGTTCTTTGAGTATAATGGTTTTGTCCCTCTTCCCCGCTACACCGCATTGCCGCTTTCTGCCTTCTACAGCCTCCAGTTTTAATAGGCTTTGCATCCTGTTTTTACATTAGTCAATTCCTCAGTTTTACATAAATCATAGCTTCATATAAAGAAAAACATCCTCCATTTCCAGGATACTCTGTAGATAGAAATAACTGCTCTGCAAGGGTTTATTCTTCATCATTTCTAAATGTGTTTTGGAAGGCCATTGGGCCCATGTGCACTTAATGGCTGTTATTCCTGAGCAAGGACTACAAAATTCATCCTTTTAGCTGCAGAACTAATATGAGAGCAATTAGCACATGTTCAGAGGTGCCTAAAGTAGTAACAAGCTAGAAGTTCGTGACTTGTGCTTTTGGCTTTTTTTCTTAGCATTGGACATGACTTTAAAAACATTTTAGGACTGTGCTACAGGGAAAAAAAAATGTGTCATCTCCCTTCCTACCAGTCCACTTCACCTTCCATGTTACCTGTTGACAAATTGCAAGCCCTTCTGCTTTCTTGATCACAATAGCTCCATTTAAGAGTTTCCATGTCAGCTAGTACGTGTCATTCTGCGTTTCAGAAAAATATGTAGCAATTACGACCTCGGGACTGAACACCAGGTCTTAGGACTTGGTGTCTGAGTACACCTCTGAAATTAATAAGTAGCCTTTATTCTGAAAGATCTCTGGATTGGTGAAAATATGGAAGCATTAGGGCTTCCTCAAGCATGGTGGAGTATTTTCATCACAGATCAAAATCATTTAAGAATTAGCAGCAAGAATTATGAATGGTGATGGAGACAGTGTTCACATTAGTGGTAATGTAAATCAGGAATATCTTCTGTGTTTGCAGCTTCTCTCTAACTCCAGTGTGAACCAACAAACATATCTATGCAGTACACTGAAGTGTGAATATCGTACCATGCAGTAGATAAACAATTACCTACATGCTTCTGTTTTGCTCCTGTTAGTCTTGTGGACTGGAGGAGTAGGGGAAGGAGACAGGCTCTGAGTGTGCATGGACAAAATCTGTGGTAGGCAAGCATCCAAGAGCACAGGAGCAGATGACACAGGAGTACATGCTGCAATAAAGGAATATACCGTGGACTAATTACCATTTGAAGCCTCAAAGTATACTGACTTTAGCTGGCATCCAGGCCACACAGACACAGCCAGCTCAGAGAAGCCCTTCAGATCCCTCAGAAACTACAGTAGGCAGATCTTGTCAACAGTTAAAACAAGAAATTCTGGCTGGAGTGGAAATTCACTTTGCATTTGTTGGAAAGGCTGGCAAAGCAGAGATAAAGTGTTCATAGCACATGGCAGCAGCTGGGCCAAGGCTGGGCAAGAGTGAGGTTCCTGTTTCTGCAGCAGGGAGATCTTTGGGACACTTTGGGAGACACCTCCTATGACATCAGTGAAAGCCAATCCAACTTTTGTGATTGAGTTCTAGGAAGCCGGGAGAGGCTGTAACAACCAGGATCACAAAGAGAAGGTCCTTCTTATTCCTGTTGCTGAGTAGTCATGGGCTTTGCCTCAGCACCACCCATGCCCTCGCCCTGCCCCACTTGAACTCATGTCAAAAAAGAACATAGCCTATAACCATTTGGTGAGAACTTACTGCACAGAAAAGAGCTCGGATTTCTGGATTTCTGACCCAATGGAGCCAGACAATGGAGTTGCCCCTCAGTTGCAGCTCTGGGCCATGTGACGACAGATGCTGTGCAAATGGATCAAAAACGACAATCCTTAACACCACCCTCCCCACCAGAGCAAGACTGAATAAAGGGCAAGAGACAACATCTGGGTACAGGCAAATTGCAAAGCCCAACAAGACCTTCACACTGCTCTGCTCAGTGTGACACGGCCACGTTATCCCATCTGTGTAACTATGGTCAGGATTTAGGGAGCTTGCTTGTTTGGGTGCTGGAGGATTGCCTGATTTGCCATCTGCTATTTCTAAATCCAAGCTAATAAAACACAGCATGGGTGTGTTTTGGAAGCATGAGCAATATTAAGAAGCAATTTCAGAAATCTTAGATTTTGACAGCTTTGCTGGTAATTCTTTTCACCTCATTTTGGAGAATAAGAGAATTGATGGCAACATCACAGCAAAAAAGTGTGTGAGAGAGAAAATTATAACCTTAGAAGTGGGCAGTGAAAGGCATTTATTTTCCCCTACAAACACAATTTTTGGATAGAAGCTAAAAGGTCCTGCGAGGCCCAGAGTAGTGATGCAGTGATGTGCTAGAAAGCCCAGGCTCTCTTTTGTCTAGTCCTGGGTGGTACAAAAGTTATTTGCAAAGGTACAAAGTATTCGTGTAACCCTGTTTCCCTTAGAGTCAATTTTTAAATCTGTGCTTTTCATAAGGAGAAGAGTGGGAGCTAGTCAGCTGGGTTATTCTCTAGAAACAACTGTTCCACATAAAATGTTATGAAATGCATCCTCTGGAAAAGGATGGCTACCTTCAGAAAAGGTAGGCAAGTGGCATTGGGAGACCTCTGGGATTGCAGTGGGAAGGGGCTGCTGGGGTATGACATGGGACAAAAGAGGGCAGAAATGTAGTGAAGGAAGGGGAAATGAGGGAGGGTGGGGGACACAGGGGATTTGGGGACTGCCTGCAGGGCAGGTAGTCTGAGGTCCCGGAAGCCTGCACATTTTGCAGTAAAAGGTGGGAGAGACAAGAACCCTAGTTTTGATAAACTGAACACAGCAATAGCTCATCCTGCTCACTGGAGCTGGGACCTTTTGTTTGTGCTCTTAGGAGTGTTCGGAAATTTCTCACAGTGTTTCAAAATGCAACAGGTATCAAATCACAAAACTGTATATGACTGAGCCAACTGAATCTTGGGGAAAAGAAGCAGGTTGTTCGGAAAAATAAGAACAAAACCTAAACCATTACAGTAGTTTGAAAGTATTTGGAAAAAATGAACCACTGGAGCACAAGTGAGGTATTAAAAGGTGCATGATAAATATATGCAAAGTACACTACACTGGCATTGCCTTATATCTGGCTTATCTATATCTACACTACACAGCTATGGTAGAGAACCTCCTCTGATGAGTGACTGAAAAGCTGACAACTTCAACATTGTGTGTTGTTACAGCAACATAGCAGAGGACTGGTACAACTTAACACTGAACTTCACACTTTCTTACACTGAAGAATCCTACATAAAATACCACAAAGTGTTGAAAGATTGCTTGGCAAGTTGGCTTCAAAATGAAGATAACAGCTTGGTTTGACTGAAGCTTGTCAAATATTTCAGCAGTCCTTTTCAGAGAACATTGGGACCATGTTTTCTGTGCAGTTTGTCACTCGATGGGGCATAGTAACTTACAGAGAAATAAGGCAAGATCAGTTTTGACACACTAATTCCTGCTGTTAAGATAATGTTATTGGCCCATCTCTGGTAGTGGTTTGCAGAGCAGCAGTGAAGACCAAAGGAAGCCTCTGTGATTGCAGCAATGAAGCAACACCATAAACCCCCTAATTTTCTGACTGGAAGACAAATGACTAGACCACATGAAAAGAATATTTGGTTTCTGTCTATTTTAAAACCCTACTTGTCTCACCAACAGAAATAAATTTGCTGTGGTCGTATCATAACCTCTAGTGGATACGTATCTGCATCACTCAACCACCAGGCAGTTCAACATTGCGGACTCTCTATTCCCAGTCAAGTCAGCAAGGTCCAGATTTCATCTCAACTAATTCTGCCTATCTAAGTTTCCTCTCCAGCCAGTGGAAACAGAGAGGCAGGACTAACCAGTCTGAAAATGTACCACGGTATGCTCATAGCACTACTCGTTTCTCTTAGGATGAGTGACCCTCCTGGAGGTATTTATTTACTGACTATAGAGTAAACCTTGATGATTACCTTGGATTAGAAGTCTAACTTTTAAACAGATTGAGAAAAGTGAAGTGATTTCTAAGACTCACTACATCTCCTGGGTGTGAAATGGCCCAAAGACACCTTGTAATAAGTATGAGTTAGAATTGCCTAGCTTTTGACCACAGAAGACTTGAAACTGGTAAAACGGGTCTATTGTGCGCACAAATAGCAACAGGACCTGTCAGTATGGGGAAATCCCACACCCTATTGCATAAAATGTTCCCTCCACATGGTTGTGTTTTTAACAGCTATATGTACACGTATCTTGAATGATCCTGCTGCAGAGAGAGTAGGACAGTTGCTCCCATGTAGCAAGAAAGATGTACATGTAGCATACTGAGATATGATGTAATTTTAATCCAGTCTCCCAAAGGAACAAGACTTACCTGGTCATACTCAATGTGTGTGTCTATCCTCACAGTTAATTTTTGAATCACTGGTCAATTTTAAGAAAAATTGGCTGCAAAGTACCGCTTCAAAGAAAATAGACAGATTGGTAGAGGAATTCCAGTTGCAGAAAGGCTTCAGCAACACTTCAACCCTCATTAGTTATCAGCAGATCCAGACAGAGAGCACACATTTTTGAAGGACACACATGAACAGCACAACTGAGAGAAAAATTCTGTAAAATACTTCCACTTCACTGGAGAGCAGAAAATCCAGCCATGAAACCAGCTGCATCTATGTGGACTAACTGGAGAGGAATCAAATATAGGGCTCAATACAAAAATATTCATGCCTTCGAGCTTAAAGGCATAGCTCTTTAATACATTAAAAATTATGGTTGGAATACAAAAGACAAGGCTGTCGTTAGACTTGTGAAGAGGAAGCTGTTATGGTTGACAGCTGCCAAATGTTTGCTGATCTTGCAAAGCCTGTAGCGCACATCCTACATGGTGCACACATGTGCATGCGTGCACATATTTACTTCTCCTAATTCTACTGCAGAACCAACAAGGGAATGTTATGAGTAGTGATTTGAGATAGAGCACTTCTACCATCAGGCCTGCAAATTCCACTGGGGTTTGAAAGTCACACTCAATGGTCGTGTTATTTTTGGTTCCTGCTGATGTGTTGCTTCCAGCAGTAAAAAATAAAAGATGGTTGGAGGCATACTCTAACTTCTGCAAATCTTGCCTTGCTTTCTTGCTTTTTGATTGGATCCCAGGAAGCCTTCTGTCCTTGCAGAGGTACAAGTCAGAAAAGTATTCAGCCTTGCAGCTGCAACTCAGTTAACAATTCTTTGAACAACATTTGAGTCAAACCCACAATTTTCTTTTCTATAGTGTCATAAAGAGAGCTCTGAGGAGCTCACTCACAAGTGCTGGTTTCATCAGCAGAGCTGAGGAAATGGACACACATGCACATGCAGAGGAATATCCATTTGGCATGAAAGTGTAACATTTCCAGTCACATTTTCCTCTAAAGCCGCAGTTCAGCAAGCTCATGTGTTTGCATCTGTGTTATCGCAAACTTGTCAGGGCCAGGAAGGTAGGGACCTGTGCTGCTGACTGCACAGCCTTCTGCTTACACCTCTGCCCCTGGAAGGATGGATGGACAGTGAGCCAAGAGCCAGTACTGGGGCTGAAGGCTTTTCCTAATTGTGTGAGAAAATTACACATCAGAGCAAGATCCAAAAAAGATGCTTGTTTGAGGAAGATACCCTCACAGCCTTCATTGTGCCTTCAAAGAACTTCAAGAATCTGCAGAAAACAATGCAAAAAAGGAAAATGACACTTTGCCCTACTTTACAGCAGCAAGGGGAAAAGTCAGCATTAACTTGGCCCTTACTTCTTAGTTTACACCTAAGACTAAACTGTCCATCTTAGCCGACACCTGGAAAATCACAAGTTACCCAGGAGTGGACTGTCTGCTGTAAATTCATCAGTAGTGTAGAGATCACCTATCATTTGTTCTTGTCTAACCCCTTTTAATAGAAGTAAGAACAACAACAACAAAAAATCTCAGGTTTTGATTTGGTCTCTCTTCCATCACAATGTGCCCTCGGAGACACCTTTGGCATTTTAGGTCAATTGAGCAGGAGAGTGTGGAGGAGTGAGATAGGTAAGTCAAGTTCTGCTGCTTCAGACAAACACCGTTTATGAGTACCCAGTTTGGTTCAGGCCATAGGGACAGATCCAGCCTAAAGAGTGTTCAAATTAGGTCCCGCATTTAAGATACTCCTTTTTTATAATAATAATTTGTGGAAGCGAAGTTCCACTTTCCCAACAGCACCCTCTCTTTTTTTTTTTTTTTTTTTTAAAAGGGAGGGAGCCGACTGTTGTTCCTTTTTTTTGTTTTCCAAGTCGGTGCCATAAAGACAACGGCTGTTTCCATTTCTCTAGACCCACAGTCTACACCAATTCACATGCGCTAATGGTGCCAGACATTTATCACTGCTACCTGGGATTGTCTCAGGCTTTCAGTAAAATGGGTTTGAGATGTCTGGGCTGAGCAGATGCATCTCACCTTACTCTCCCTGCCAGCCTTGCTTTAAATTTTCTACTTCTTGGAGAACAAGCAAGGTCAAGATGGTCTTACAGGAAACAAATGGCCAGTATGTCATAGGCTGGAGATTGCAGCTTTATATGAAAGCTGGGCTAATTATCTGGTTTTAACTTCTCCAAGCATGGGATTTTGTTGAAACCAAAATCTCCTTCCATATTCTTTCACTTTATGGTTTATCATGTTTAGAGAAGTCAAATGTTAGATACAGAAGCTGTCTATGAAAACATATACAGACTTCAACATTTAATAGAACTCCTTCAGTGTCCTTTTGGTTTGGAGTCTTAAACAGAAAATTACGTATCTTTATTCAAACATTCCCTCAATTCTGGTCTATGATTTCACCATTGTAAAATATCTGTGCTACTATATTTTTTGCAGAGGATAAAGACAATATTTTGCAGAAATATTGTTGCAATTTTTGGACAGGTTTTCTGAGTTGCTCCAGTTTTTTCTGAGGTCAGATAAATTGTCTCTAAATTCAACTCTTTAATATTTAAATATTTTAATTCTTGTGAGTCTGTCAACCACAAAGGTCATAAACAAAATAAAAGCAGAATCAGGAAATCCACATACATTTTGACTAATATAGTCAGAAAGATCTTTTTCTGACTTCTAGCTGTCTATCTACTTCATGTTAACTGTCCTCCCTACAGTCCTTTTTCTGTTGTGGGAAACTATTTTAAAATTAAATACAGTTATTTCAGAATAGAGAAATTATTTGAGACATAAAACATTTGTCAATACTGTAGACATTTTTATTCAAAATAATGTTTTAGAAAGAAAATAGCACCAAGCTCTGACTGGTTTTCATCACTCTTTTTGCTGCTATTTAGGAAGTGACATTTAGCGAGTGACACAAATGACCAGCAACTTTTACCTTTGGTGGAGTGTTATCTGGTATATACACAAATTTTCCTTTGGAGTTAAGTCTTGCAACACGTTCCCAACTCTTCTAAGTATTTAGTGCAACCCATGACAACGGATGTGCTTCCTTCCTAAAGCACCACCTTCCCAAAACAAGAGATTAAATTGGAATTCTAGCTTTCATTTATAAAAAGAACAAAAAAATATTTACATTTCTAGACACTACAGTCACAGAAGGAAGCTGAAAATCTTGTCTCAAAAGGCAAGAAGTCAGACAAACAAGCACAAATGTTTGCTAATTAATTCTTTTGTGTTGGTAATACTTTAGAGGACAACTCATAATTTTTAAGTAGCTGGGGTTGGCAATACCAGCTATGGGATACAATATAAACATGGGGAAGAGTAAGGACTGTCTGCACCGTCATGTTCTGGTTATGTTCATAGCAGCACAGCCAAAGGAAGGGAAAGTAGTTCAGTGTTGAGAGCTTTTGCATAGTAGACCGAAACATAGTTTGGGTGTGAATAATTGCAGTAACAGGCACGAGCAGCCAGGGTAATTACCCAGAGCCCCACTGGGTTAAACTAGGGACATGCACAAGGCATCTGCTGTGCAGATGGGAGCAAGGATGGGCCCATGCCCTAACCTTCCACAAACTTAAGATTATCTCTGGCCATTGAATAACAGGCACAGCTGAAAGGATGTGCCTGTATGCCTGAAACCCACTGCTTCCCTAACCCACCGCAAGTCTAATATATAAACCACAGGTAAGTAACATTTCCCAAAGACGCCTATCTCCGAAAAGAGTCAAATCTTTGAAAAGGGAGGAAGAATAATCCAGCACAAGGGCAAATGCTCATTAGCCAACAGATCTTGATTTCCAGCTCCAGTTTACACCAGTTGAGGATCTGGTCCCAGGTGCCATTCCCAAGCCTGCTGTGCCCCCTCTGGAGCACGCGACAAATTTCTCCAAGTCTGCAGACTTTAGCTTCCCCATCTAAAATGAAGACTGTGGTATTTATTTACCTTTTTTAGAGCTGCTTCTTTGAAAGAAAGATGTTAAACAGATCCATAAGCAAATTTTAAGAACAGGGAAGACACCGATGAGAAAGCATGGCTGAAAACACAGCGGAAAAGTTACAAATGAGGATAACGCAGTGGGGAAGTCTACAGCTGGGAGAGGGAGGGTGTGTGTGTGAAGAGAAGATAGCTTTTATTTGAAACACATGTGTGCCAGTTAATCACGGCTGGAACCTGGGATCGGGTGAGACTCTGTAGTGGAGAGGAGGTGGCAGACACAGGGAAATTATTTTTTATTTCAAACAGATGTATTAACAATGGCCTTATGCTGATGAAACTCAATAAAGAAGAGATTTAAAGAGGGGTATACTGTGATGGGAATTTGTAGCTGGGAGGCAGAAGGGAAAATGATCATTTGCAATAGACATATGTAATCACTGTGTGCGCTCGGTACCGAGAAGAGGGTGGGACTGCAGCTGCCAAAGCAAGTGAAAAGGAAAAGCCCAGCCACTGCTGCAGCAGAAAATGGGAAGAAGGGATAGGCTGGTCCAGCAGGAAGGGAGGAGGAAATATGTGGTAGAGGATATATATGCTTTTGAATTTGTGACTTCTAGCGAAACTAAAATTGTTCCTTTATTATGCCGTATTAAAGAAATGTTCTGCTTAGTCCTGTAACTGTTTTCTCTTTCATTGCAGGATGTCTTGTGCCCTCTTAATATTTATAACATGATGCCTGAATATGATCCTTGTGTTTTCATCAATAAATTCATGAACTTTGTCATTCAATGTGAAGTTAGAATTTCACTTTCTTTTCACAGTTTTTTCTTATTTGCTTCCTTGGTTTTTTTAACAATGTGTTAGAAACTTATGTTCCTAATTTTGTTTAAGGTGAGAGCTGTTATCAGCTTTGCCTCCCTGGGGAGTCCCCAGTCACAAGCAGCAAGAGATTTTACTTAAAAACATAAACACATATTACCATGAGTAAATGAAAAACAAATTCAGTACAGGCAAGACCTGAACAATTTACACATAACAGCAGCAGAAAATTAGTGAAATCCATTATTATATGGATAACATGTTCAAAACAAAATAATTGTCTAGACCTAATTTAAGTTTCACCTTGGAGAACACCAGCAGACAAAATGAAAGTGAAGAAATCTTCCCCAAGTTTGGAGGGTACCCAGAGGTACGTGTCCAGATGAGTGCAAGGAGTCTCAGCTTTCATGACCATCAGTGAAGATCTCATCAATGCTGTCACTGCAGAGTAGGAGGGGATGCCTTGCCATTTGCAGGTGTTTCGGTTAGGATGAGATGAATTCCACTCTGCCCCCACTGACCACACTGACTAACTCTCCGCTGTTTACAAAAGACTAGACCGACTCTCTCAAATGTACCTGCCACATTGGAGACACCCTTTCTTAATCAGGTGAATCTGAAGTGTTTTGCTTTCCCACAACAATATGTTTTGTAAGATAGGAAGACACACAACACTAACTTATTTTTAGCCATCCAAGGACTCAGATATGCAGTCAAGTTCCAGTAACAAAGAGCACATGCTCAGCTACCATGGCTTGCCAGTATATGATGACTTGTTAGTCCTAGGTAATTCATTGCATCCCCAACTCTGTCATAAAAATAGCTGAATTTTCAAAAGCTTTTCAGATAGACCACAGCCTTGAAGCTGCATATAAATAAAACTGTGATCCAATTAATGCTGCTTTATTCTCATATATGGGTGAAAAGTGCATATTTCCTATGACTTGCCATTGACTCAATAAACAGAAGGAACCGGAGGTGTGTGATGCTGGGCTGCCCTGGAATGGGAAATAGCTGCTCTGACCCTCCAGGGTGCAGACTCCCCCTTTGGGAGTCCTCTGTTTTGCTCCATGCTCTAAACAAAGCTCTCTGAAGACTTTTTTTACAAGACAAATTTTCTTTCCTTGCTGTTTGGATGTCAGGGAGAAAGTACAGCTGATGAAAAAAATAATAATTGGACAATGCATTAGTATTTAAGGGAGATTTCTGAGTTTGATTTTTGTTCTGTCTTTTTAAATAGTGCTGCCAGCTTGCAGCAAAAGGCAAAGCAGAAATCCATGGGAAAGAAAACTGAACTTATGTTTTGAGAAAAGCTGTTTGCTATCAGCTTCTGCTGGTTTCAATCCACTGCATGACTAGAACAAGGCCATTTTATGCTCTAGGTTTTCCTTTCAAAATCCAGACACAAGGGAAGTGCTTGTCAAAAATTATTAACATCTTAAACAGGGTTTACTATAGACAAAGACATTAAGATACATTTGAAAACGCCCATATACATTATAAAAGCTGGAGAAATGTGCTTTTTCCAGTGCTCTTTTAGGACAGAAAGGAGAAGTGTGTATTGCATTTTTCTCATGGGACAGATTCACTAGCAGTGATTTGACCAGAAAGAAGCCTCCTTCACTTCTGCGATGTATAATGAAGGAAAACTGAGCTGTAAGTTAAAGATGAAGGTGAAAGCCTGACCCTAGTGAAATTAATGGGAATTCTGCCATTGATTTCAAAAGGGCCAGCATTTCAACCAAGATATAAACTTTGTTTCAGTCTGTCTTGTTCTGGGAGTTACTCAGGAGTAGTGCTATGTATGAAATAATTGATTTTTTTTTTTTTTTTGGTTCTCTGTCCAAACTGAGAAAAAATAAAAAAGAAAATAATCTCCAGTCAACCGAAACCCATTGTTTGTTTTGCTAAACCACCAAAAACCCAGAATACATTTTTTGTCAGCAGAGGTATTTCTTCTGACACAAAGTGTATTGTTTGTGAGTCTCAAATCTCTCAGGCTTCTGTCTTCATTTATTAATGAAAACAGTTTTTCAAGCAAAAACAATTAAATGTCTTTGTTTAAAGATGTCAAAACAAATTGTTTAGTTTTCTAAATCTTCTATCACCCAATGCTTTTGTCCAAAAGCACTCACCAAACTCAAAAGGGACTCGTTTGGGTTCTTCAGGAACTTCATGTTTTTGGAATAAAACCCTTTTCTGGGGAAAAAAACCCAAACCAAACAACAAAAATCTCTTCAGGATTTCAATGTGGTCAGGACTGCAAAGAGAATTTACGTTACCTTTGAAAGAAATAATTATCATATTAAAACTACTTTACCTGGTAGTGAATTTCAAATAATATTTTCAACATGAAAAGTTAGTATTTATTTTTTGTGTAAGCGAGTCACAAATAAGAGAGGAGTGTGGACGAACTTGTGGATGCAAGTGACAGAATCAAGTACAGTCAAGATCCTAGTGCCTGTAGTTCTGAAAATATACTCACCTCTAATTGCTTCAAAAACCTTTTTAAAAAACTTCCTACTTCACGCAGTTATGGACTTGAAGGAGCAATGTCATAGTAGAATACAGACATGCACAGGCTCATAGACAGCATCACAACATAACCCAGCCACAGAGGTGTGAACTGTTAGAGTTTGAGGGTTTGGAACTGATTGGGATTTTTGGCCTTTTTTTTTGTTTTGTATGTCAATATAATGTAGGTTTGAGCAGTTCAGACTTTACACAGCTCTAGTAGAAATGGAAAGTCCTAACCACAGATTAAATCATCTGTATTGTATTATGAATAGTCAGTTCTGTTGAGAAAGGACATTTGACTTTGCAATGTGGTAGATATTAGCAAACACTTAAGAGAAACCACAAAACTTCATGTATTTGCCTGGAGTAAGCCTGCAACATCTGCTCGAACCCTTCTGGGTCTACACTGTTAAGAACATAAGTCAGCTTGTTGGTCATTCCTCTGAACTTGAAGCCAGATGAGCAAATCCAAGCCATTTCATGGTACAATCACTCTAATCATTTCAGCATGGTTGCTAGGTTTTTTGCAGAGGACATGAGCTTCAGAAAAATATTAGATAGCATTTGCAACACTTCCCTCCCTTACAAAGATTAAGTTGTGTGAGTTGCAGAGCTCTGAGAAAAAGCCCTTCTTATCTGTCTGGTTCTTTTATTATTCATTTATTAGGTTATATTCCCAGGCCTGGTAGTTCAGTTTTGTGTATTTAGCACTACTGCCTTTTTTGTTCATGACCTGAAATTGCCCATTTTGTATTTTCACTCAAAGGAAAGGCTACTATATATACATACCAATTATAATTTATAAGGATACTTTTTTATTGTATAGTATTTTAATAACTGCTATGGGTGTACAAATATCTCTACTGGATGGGACTGGATTTGTTCAGCTGGCAAGGTCAGCCCTGACAGGTGAGTGAATAGGGATTATTTTCCTTGGCTGTTACTGTTGTTAGATGCTGTGCTTTTAAAGTCAGAGGGTATACAGAGATAGCCTGGGTGTTCCATAGGAACAACTGTGAAGGTACAAGCAGCCACAAATATATTGCCATGTTTATACAGAACTGCTGATATGCATGGCAGCCTGCAAAATTTTAAAGAAAGGTCCCAGTCCTACGTACTTCACAATCCAAAAAAGGCACAAGGTGGTAAGCAATGACAGCAGACAACGGTGTGTGGCAGGAAGGAAAGAGAGAAGCGTTACAGGAGATAAAAATCAGATTTGTTTTGCAAGTTTTCAGCTGTCTTGTTAGCTATTGTTCTAATCTCCCTTTTTATTCTGCTGATTTATTTTGGAACAATTAGGTTTGCTCATCACACAGGTATAATTTAATGGTAATGGGAACAAAATTTGTTGTCCTCCTAAGACAAAAAGAAGTTCTCTGAGTACAGAATGATAAGGTTTCCCAGTTCTGTGTCATTTTGGAAATAATATTTTCCAGGTGTCTGCATACAACTTTCTGTTTTGAAATGAGGTAGACAAGGTGATGTTTCTTGAAATCTGAGTATTGATGTGTAAAAGCTATATGCTGATCTAATCTGATCCAAACATTTCATATGGGAATTTGGTCAAGGTTTCTGCAGGGGCTGAAGCCAAATTAGAATTTGATTTGTAAAGAAATATCTTTCTGAATGAAGGGTAAATTCCTGCCCACCCCCCAAGTTTTCCTCTAGGGTAGCAAAATTGAAAAAATTTAAAAAAACTTTTTTTTTCCCCAAGACAAAAAACTGGGAGGGGAGCAAAGGAAAAAAATTAGTCAAGAAAACTCCAGTATTTTTGAAACATTCACTTGTAACTAAAAGAAATAAGGTAATGTGTAAGTATGTTCCACAAAAGCATTTCCTCAGAATAACCACTTTTGGAGCTGACCAAGCAAGCGGGTATCTCATACAGAGTACAAACAATAGCAATGACTGGATATGAATGATGTTGAATAAAGATTATCCTTTCAAAGTTCATCAAAATCAAAAAGAGTTCTCACAAAGTTGGATACCTTTTAGTAAAGTGAGTAACATTATATCTTCCAATTATCTTTTGTCAAAAGGAGGCAGCCAGGACCATTTCTTTCAACGCTTTCCAGAAAAGAAAAATACTTTTGGCTCAAGTCTAAGCAAAGGGATTTGTACCGAAAAGGAATTGAGAGAAGCTGTAGATAACTGGCCGTAAATCTGAGTTAAAACAATAGAGATCTGGCTATCAATTATCTCATTATAGCACTGCAATTGCTGATGGAAGTTGAAAATCTCAACAAATACAAAATATTTATTTATATGATCGAAAGCGAAGCAACAGAAAGACAGAAAGGATCCAAATACATACACTGTGCTGTAAAGAAACAGCAGCAGAACCTTGTGCTGAAACAGTGGTGTTGAGTCAATGAGTGGCACCCTGCCAAGCACAAACGTTCAAGGGAATTTGCCCTTAGTAGTGATAAAAATGGAGTGCACTGGTGGCTTCTGTGCAGCAGCTGCCATGGGGATCCCCTGAGGGCAATTTGTGAGGAAAGCCCTCAGAAGGCAAGGTGGGACAGGCTGTCCTTCACCGTCTGCATTGACAGGGAAACTCCTGCCAAGGCAGTGTGTGACTGTGCCAGAGAGGTGGCCAGGACTGTTAACCTCCTCCCTTGGGTATTCATAAAGTGTCAAGAACTGAGAGAATATTGATTTAAACTAACAATCCTGTTTGTTTTGCAAGAGTCCTGCATGATTTTTCCAGAGGAACATCTGGAGAACAGAACACAAATACACCCACGTTCCGGTCAGTTTTGAGTTTGGTAAGATATCTTCTGCTTTCACATCCCATGCCCATATTTCTGTCAACTGGGGGAACATATTTCAGATATCACAGTTGCTCCTTGGCCCTTCACACCTAAAGGAAGAGAAGAAGAGGCTGTTTTATTCCCACTTCATTCCCTGCAGAAGGGGAATTCACCCGGTGCATGCGGAAAGGTATATTCCAGATCTTCTCGGTAGTTTGCAGGAGACCTACGCTAATAACTTGGGTTTTTCTGCACAGGAAAAGGATACAAAAGCACGAGTGCAGTGAATTAAATGAGCAGCTGTTTGCTCTCCGGTTCTGAAGGCACCTCCCAACCCATTGCTCATTGTTTCTGGACGACTTTTTATCTGTTGTTATCACCTCTTCACCGCCACGAGGGGATCATTGCAGTCAGCTTCCACAATCCGTACTTTCCATATTCCTCTCACAGCCTCAGCTAAAGCCAGTTCCTAATACCTTACACAGAAACCTAATACTTCTTCCTCTGGTGAAATGATCCTTAAATGAAGCTACTAGAGCTGGAGGTCTAAAACAGAAAGTAAAGAACCGCCCCCTCCCAGGAGGCAAGTCCAGAAACGACGTTTGATGAAAAAAACTGAGTGGATGAGCAGTCTCAAAATTAGTGATATGATCCGCTCACGGATTGCAGATATCCACGATATGTTTTGATACTGTGCGTGTGTGAGTAGCCCACAACACAGTGTGTTATTACAGGGGAATATTGTACACATCTGTTGCACGCTGCAGGAGTAAGTTACAGGCCTTCTAAGCATAATGCAATTGCTCCACAATTAATGGCCCTCCTGGTCTCCTGAGGGCACCCCCCACTTTTGTTGCCAGCCACCACCTCACTCAAGAGCTGTTCCTTTAGCTGCAGGAGGGTTTTTAAGGGTACAGTCCCCTTCCAGTTCAATGTGATTATCTCAGCAGGTCTGAGTTTAATTCGGCAGATCTGCTCTCTTTCAAAGGTAATGAGAAAGTTAACCACTGACCAACCACTTCCCACAAAGCAGACTACTTGCTTAGGAAAAGCCTATAAATAGAGTTTGCATGAATGAGGATCTGGTACCTCCTTCAGCACAGGGCTCTTTCAAATACAGGACAGACGTTTGTAAGTACTCAAAGTCAGTATAAGACCTTGCAGAAAAAGTCCTTTATGCATGTTCAGTTCTTTTTTTTCTTCTTTTTCCTTTTTTGTGAAAAAAAAGACCACACCAGTGTTTGCTCTTTCCCCACTTCAGAATGAAGTTTCCACAGCCTGGTCACCAGTGACATAAGGCTTCCTACCTATGAGGTCAGGAATGCAAATCTCCATTTAAGGTTTATACCATGGACACATTAATCAAATGCAAATGTTCTTTTGTAGAGCTGGCATTGCCTCTGACACAGGAAACGTGCCTTTGGACAGAACTTGTTTTCTTCCATACATATTTCTATATACTTTGCTTTGCTCGCAGATGAAAACATAATTGGGAAGACATAAAGTCAGTATCTGGAAGGTTTCAAGGGCTATTGCTGTAAATTAACCAAAAATCTGTCTCTCTCAGCTATCTGAAAGTTAGGTCTGAAGTGAGTGCCTATGTGACCTTTACAGCCAGCAGAGCAGGAAAGGTCTGCCAGCCTCCAGAGGGAGGCCGTCTGTCAAACTTAGGTGCCTAAACTCGTATCCATTAGGGCCAGATCTCATCCTAGAATTCCAGTTTCATTTTAGCTCAGCCCAGAGAGTTCATACATTTTAGGACATGCTTAAAACCAGAACCTATCTATTTCTTGCTCCATATCCTGTGTATTTTGCCTTGCTGTAAAAGACCTTTTACAAAAGCATCAGCTTCCATTTAAGCACCATTAAAAGCCACCGGATTCTCAAAAGACTTAATTAACTTAAGCTTTAAAAGAAAAGAAAAAATCTTGTCTGAGGGATAGTGAGAACTTGTAAGCACTGAAAGTTTCTGTAATTTCATCCTTGAAGTTACATGTCTTAAAGAAAAGGATCAGAATCTTCTTAATAGTCCAGTGCCATTAATAATTCATGATAAGAAACTTGTCTGAGCCCAAACTACTGTTCTCAACACACCCTAACTTTGGCTGGTTTTGCAGTCCAGCTGATCTCAATACCTGGGTTTGTCCTAATTCCAGTGGAATAAATCCAAATTTCCTTTTCTAAAAGGTTCCAGGTTAAATTCTGAGGTTTAGGCTGCCTTTTACTTCTAATGGCTGTGGCAGAAGGAAAAATACCAGAGTACAAATCAGATTTCTGTAGGGGCAGACATGATGTAACCAAATGTTTAAAAGAATTGATACCTGAGCCAGCAACATGGGTTTTACCTAGCATCTAAAAATCAGGTTCCTCCAAACTAGACATCATACTACTTTAGTCCATCTCTGGGTGAAGACTGCAGAGAGGCAGAAAAAGTGCTAAGTACACATTTCTGAAATCAAGACTGTCCTCTACATTTGGCCAGGAAAGTTCTGGTGCTCACCAGTGCTGGCACTCCGCTTTTCAGGTACTGTTCAGCCTCCAAAAACAAAAGTTTCCAACCGTTACTACTAAGTCCTGCACCGAGCAATTTGAGACACCTGTATACGCTGGGAGCTGTAGACAAAGGGGCAGCCAAGCCAGGCTTTGTACCTAGAAGGATTTTCATTAGAAATTGAACTGTTCTTGGACGCATTTAGTTGCTTTGGCTAAACAGCCATATTGTGCAATTTCCCTTTCCAACTGCAGCTTCCGTGCACAGCCTGTTATCAGAGAAGTGCTGACACAATCCCTGTTACCACATATTCAGAGGAGGATTCAGTGGTGTGTATGCATAAAAAAGTAAGGAAAATATGAGCTGAAGTGGTTGGGCTGCCATGTAACAGTTAATATTTAAAAAGTGTTTCTCTACACAGTCACTTGTGAGGATCATAAGGGTCCTCTTAGATGAGTCTAATTATTTTTAATAGCTCTTTTCAGAGAGTAATTGGGTTATATGTATCAGCCCTGGGAGAACAGCAAATACTAGACATGTGTTCATTTCTTAAACTTAAATAATAATAAATAAATAAATAAATAAATAAACTTAAATAAATAAACTTAAACTTTTATACTCGCTCTAGAAGAACCAGCAGAATATCCACACATGAACTCTTCCTTGAGAGGATTTCATTTTTTTTTCCAGGCTAATGAAAATCTACAAATGTTCTGACACTTTTTTAATATGAGAGGTTATTTGTTGAGATCCAGGCAAAGATAAAATGTTTACACATTTGAGGCCAGTACCTGCAGTTTTGATAACCATGATAATTATTATAAGGCTTAACAAACCCTCTACTTTAAGACATAAATTAAATGGCTCAGTAAAACCATCTCTTAATTCATTGAGAATATTTCCAGTGGCTTAAGATGGAGTTGCTTAAGGTAGCATCCTGGCAAGGACTTTCTCTTCCCCAACCTAAATTATTGCTTGGCTGGAGAGTATTCAAGACATTGTGATAATTTTTGGGCTGTGAGTAATCTCTAGGATAGTTTGGAAATGTTAACCTGGTGTAAAAAATCAGCTATGGTTTTTCACAGTAGTTGGACAATATAATAGGAGTAACAAAAAGTAGCACTTACTGATCAAATGAGATCAAATTAGTTCATTGGTATTCTCTGTATTTTATCAAAAAGGACTCTGAGCTCTGTTAATGGGGGTGGCCCATGTTGGTAAGTCTCATGTACCACACAAAGATGCTGAGTGTGATGTTCATAGGAACCCAGGGGCTGATGCAGGGACACTGTGAGGTTACAGAAGAAATGAAAGCTCTTCAACACAGCGTCTTCCAAGAATGCAGTGTTAGTGTCTGCATTATCTCAGTTTCAAGGTAATTTAAAATTTCTGTGATTATAGCACATGTTAATAATCCAAGCACTGCAAATGTGTTTCCTGCCAAAGTAGGAAGACTCTGCTTCTGTGCTCCATATCAGAAGATCAGACCTTACCAGAGCATGGGAGGCAGGACCCAGGCCACCAGCCCCAGGCAGCTCATGTTTGTTATCAATTTCCACATAGCTCTGTTATACCAAAACTAAGCAGCAGCAGGAAGACTTTAACAAGGGATGTTTGCCTGTTTTTTACTTTATATTCAAGACAACAAATCATCTTCTTTGCCACATTAGAATCTGAATTCCTGATCAGCTTAAAGAGACATTTAATTTCTTATAGGCCCACAGCATGTTATTTAAAAAAAAACAAAAAACAAACAAACAAAAAAAACCAGAAAATGAAAGCTGTAGATAAAAGTTTTCACATTAATTAATATTCATGTTCAACTGCCCAGTAAAAATACATTAATCATCATGTTACAGTATCCATACAATGACAGAGAATACTGCTGGAGGAGACACAGAGCTGTCATCAGAGGTTGCCCTTCTGCCCTAATCTAAAGCCCTCCTGACAGAGTAGTTTTAGCCACTGATGGTTGACCAATTGTTTTTTCTGGATTATTTTAAGTAGAATGCAAAATGACATGGGTAGCATACACTATAAGAAGCAAATTATATTTAAAAAATATTTTTCTCCATAATTTAAGACAGAACAGCAAAAGAAGTTAGGGTTTTATCATGACAGCATTCGCAGGCACGTCAGAAGCCAAAATAATCCATCTCAGTGAATCTGAGTTTTTGCTACTGAAAAACCAGGGTGTCTTCTGAAATTGCAATCTATGTAATCCCGCAGCTTCTACCACAACAATATGTGAGCACCTCCCAAAATTGTTTTACAGAGAGGTGAAAAAGTGCAATCTTCATTCTTTAGATGGGAAATTGCAGGGCAAAGAGAAAGAGCCGCTTTCTGAGAGTGTCACCAAGTTGAAATCCCCTTTTTAAATGTACACAATTTTAGGGCAGTGACCCTAACACTTCCAAAAATATAATATGTGTGACGTGGTCCAGGAACCATACCAGTACAATACATATATTTTCATTCTTGACCCTTACCTTAGAAATTGTCTTTGTGAGGTGAATCTAAACCATAAAATATTAACATTTCTTAACTCTATTACACTGAGTTGCTGATTCAACATGACATTTTCAAATGATAAAATTGCCCATCATGTTTATGATCCTAGATTATTGCATTTCTAGCCAAAATGAGTGGATTTCTATCAGCGTTTATACCTTAAGAAGCTCACGCTTGAACAGGGTTAGCAGGAACCATACATGTTCTCAGGAAGTGCTGTTAGGAATAACCTTCACAAATGAAGACCCCTCTCCCACCAGAATGGTTTCTTCTCCCTCCAACCAAGTGGGATATTGGGTATTTATAACATATTCCAATATCCTAAATATTAAGAATACAAATATTATTAAGAATACAAATATTATAACAATTTCTGATATCCTAAATCTTAAGAATATTTTGTAGGAAATCCTTTAAGATCTAAATTGCAGTTCTGGTAAACTATGCCAATGCACTGGGGACATTGGCCTCTGCATTTGAGAGCTTTAGACAGTTTGAGGAGAAACCTCTCCAAAGAGTTGCGCATGACGTGAACATCTCTCAGTGCCTGACAGAGATTCATGGTGCTGCTGCCCAGGCCAGGGTCAGACCCAGAGCGAAGCGTCCACTTACACAAAGTCTGAATGTGGTCCCAAGACTCTCTCAAGCACACTTAAAAAATTGCTACAGCAGTTTACTGAAACAAAATCAACCAAAAAAACCCCAACCCTATGACTAATCAAATCAAACAGAAGTTCAAGTAGAAGAATTACTTTCAGATTTAAAGAGAACTCAGGCAGACAACAATCCAGACTTTTTAGCCTGAAGGTAGGGGTTTATTTATCCTCTGCATTTTAATGATAGTTTCAAAAAAAGCTAAGGAAATTATTGGTTTTCAGCCCTACTTCTCTAGTACTTTGCAAAATTAGTATAGGTTTTAGAAATCCCTTAATAAAAAATAGCATGCCACAGCCACAGTAATAGCCAATTTAACAGACTCACAGTTAGTCTGGTTACTGTCAGTTTACCACTTGGAAAAACAGTCATCTAATATTAACTACAAATCACCTGCAAATCTTTGCAGGGTGCAAATACAAACACATTTATAGTCTATGCTCTCTAATATCTGATTTTATGGTCAGAGAAGACAGAGCCAAGGAAGCACCCCATGTCCCTTTTCTCAAAGAGGCAATAAACTGCACCACAGCAGAACAATTATATGAACAGATTTCTTTCCTTATTGATCCTCGTCTGTGAGGTCCACCTGGTTAGAGTCTATGAAGATATTTTTGTAAAACAAACAGCTCACCTGGTTTGCAGGGGGGAAATCTTTTGTATTGTTCTGTTTCTGTTGCATTTTTTGTGTTAAAAGTTGAATTTTGTTTCAATTTCATACAAAGGCTTCTTCATCAGCCTTCTGCACCAATAGAAAACCCAGTGATTTGGGGTTTTTACAGAACTAACAGTGTACACAGAGGACCACCCATCCAAGAAAGTTATGTTTCTTGAAGGACCTGCATTGAGCAACAGCAAACATATTCAAGGGTAGGAGCTACTTTAGTACCCATGTGATCTGACCATACAAAGTACACATATTCTAAGGGTCCCATCCAGAGCATCTCTGGAGAGAAACCCTTGGTTTTATATATACGCTATTCCAGTTTCCAAGCAGTGGTGTTGCAACCTGTGGCTGATGTCTTGGGGAAAGAAAATGATGTATTTTGTCGGACCAGATGGAAGAGAAATTTATTTGATTTAATATAATGTAGACTGTCTCCATCACCCTAAAATAACTAGATAAGCTACCCAAATGTCTGAAATATTGCTACAATATTTTCTTACTGTAGACAATATCTCCCAGTTGACATTTTCCCTCCTCCTTCCAGGTTGCCTATTATAACTCTGTAGTTTGGAATCATTAAAGTGTGATTTCATCCCTCTTAGCCACGAGGATTTCTTCTTAGCTGTTTTAGGTGCTAAGAAGACCTGGGAACACTGCTGTAAAGAAATGGAGATGATGGAAATGACAAACTGAAAGCAGTAGGAAGCTCCTCAGGTCACTGAAGAGGAAAGCTTGAAAATCCAAACAGGGTGTGTGGAAAAAGCACAGTGCAGGGAACATTCAGAGATACCAAATACAGGTATTAAAAGCTATCTTAGCTTTAGCTGCTTTAGAACATCATTTTTCTCTGGCAGGCATAGCTAATGCAGCCCAGTTAGTCCAGCCCAAGCTCAGGTGTCTCTGCATATACAAATTGCATCGTGCCATATAGATAAAGCCACAAAAGGCCTGGAGCTGGATGTTGAACCAGGACCAAAGAAAAGGTAAGACTTAATTCCATGATTCACTGTAAAACTTCTGCATGAATTTGTGGAAAATAGGTGCCAGATATGGGAAAATTCGCACTGCTTAACTTTAAGCACTAGTAGGCTGCTCTGTAAGCACTGGCCATTGCTCTTTTTAGCTGCACTTGTAACTGATGGAGGCCTTACATACCCCACACTTTCCCATCTTCGAGAGCACTCAGACAAGCAGTACCTTCACAGATCTTACACATGCAGGACTCTCTGGAGCAGGATGGCGATGAGCCTTTGGGATCCAGAACCACAGAAGAGGACATCTGCCATGGATTTGCACTATGGCCCTACCTGCACTACGGGATCTGCTGTGCAGTTCAGGGAAAAAATTACCATTGCTTGGCTACAGTTTTGGGCACTCCTGTAATAGCTACCACTACACATTTTGTTTTTCAAGCAAGATGCTACTTCTCTTCTCCAGTGTCTTAAGCTTTTATCATCTCTCCCACTATTCCTCCTGCAATCCTTTTTTCCCACAGGGTCAGCTAGTCAACTACATTAGACATCATAAAGCATTTTAATTCAGTTCCTGTGGATCGGTCCAGTGCTTTGTCCTCTCCTGTGGTCCTCAGTTCATGGAAGCAGCAAAAGCCCTAATTTTGAACCATATTAAAACAGAAACCAAAACCAGGTGCCCTAAAACCAGCAAGATTTTGGGAAATGCAGAGAATTTAGTTGCTTTCTGCAGGGAGCAGGCAATGGACAGAATAACATAGCAGAACATGACAAGTCTTGTTTTATTTCCGCAACTATTGATATTGAACAAATAAGACTGCCTGTAAAAAAAACCTCTCTAAAGGTGCTGAGTCAGCTGAACTTGCACAATACTCTCATTATTAGCCAGTAAACCCAGTAAATGCATAACTTTCAATATGGAAAGGCAGGCCTCATCTGGCAAGCCAAAGCAGCAAAAAGCTCCATTATTGCCCCAGAACATAACCTCAGCTTTCCCCCAAAACCATGTTGAAGTCAGGGAAACGTATATGAGTAAACCTCTGTACTCACCCATAGTCAGTTTACTGTGATGTCTTCAATCCATGACGTATCCGAGATATCTTTCAACTACCCTGTTGTGTAGAAGCTCTGCACTTTTTTAAAAGAGCATTCAGTCAAAGCACAATGTATGACAGAGAGAAGATACGGTCATCAAAATATTAAGCTCACATGAATTCTCCATTTCCTTATGGGAAAGACTGAATGGGATCTGAACACTCTCCAAACCATGTGGCCATTCTGGACTCAGATCTGAACATTCGAGTTCAGACCTATCTCTCCTTGTTGATCACTTTTACATTGACACAAACCACATATGTTATGTGTCTGTCTCCTTTTCCCCTTTTAAATTGGCATCTCTGATCAGTAGAGCAAAGATACAAGAGGAAATTCATCTGCTGCACATAAATGTCCTTCATGGTATTTAAATTCTTTCCAGATCATACTCTGCATAGGTATGAAGATAAGCCAAACGTAAATTGCAACATATAGCTTTGGAAGGACAAATTTTGCGAGAAGGAAAACATTACTTTTTTTTACCTTTTTGCTGAAAATGAAGGTTCTCAGCTCAGTTTAGGAGGCTTAGGACATATAGTTCACAATATTATCATTTATAGTCACAGATCTCAAATTAGAGGTAACATTTATTTTTATTGGGAACTGAAAATACTGAACACTCTCAAAAAATCTTACTTACAAAAAGGTAGTTGGGTTGATATCGCTGTATTAATTTCATACTTGTTAGGATTTGGAACTGTTATGCATTGGCTCAAGGTCTATTTTGACAAGCTATCCAAACCCAGAATAAAATTATCGAAAGCCATGGCAAAAAAAGAAAGGAAAAAAAGGTCCCTGTTTTTCCCCGGCTTTTTGTGAAAGTGGTGGTCAAAACAAGTATTTACATGAATTAAATTGTTAGACAGAGATGATTTAAAATATCAGTAATGCACTGTAATCTTCCTTTGAGGTTAGATTAGGGATGCCAGCTGAAGCACTGACACAGTTCCTTTTACCTGTGCTTGTAATGAGCTGATACTGAAGAGTTTCAAGAAGTGTTTTGATGATTCTTTGCTTAGAGTAAACATGGAGTTAAACACAGGAATGTGTGTACAATATATAATGACTGGTTTGAGCAATTATTGAAGGATTTGCTAAAATGTCTGCAGGTAACACTTAAAATGGTTAGAGATTGTTGAAATTCAGATGGAAGTTGTTGCAGAGATCTTATAAATATGCAGAGTCACTAACTAACCCAAAAAAACATTGCATATTTACACAGAAACATAGATCCTCAGTGACTGGAAAGGAGTGCTTTTCCTGTAGTTTCTGAAGCAATAATTTATTTGGAGACATTTCTCCCAAGGCAGTCTACAACTACTTTGTTGCTAATTCCTCTTTCCTCTTTATGAAAAGTGAAGGATGAAATGGGCTAATAAAGGCAGAAAAGCAGCACGTATGTGATGAAATATCTGCTCTGTAATTTGCCATTGTTGTGGGAAGAAGCAAGGCTCCTACCTTTGGCAAGGGAAGTACAAAACACAGCACATCATAACTTTCATTTCAAGGTTTTTGTAGATATGGAGAAGGCAGGGAGTGCTTTGATGTATTTATTATACAAGTGATGAAACTTATTCCACTCTGCATTTGCCAGTCAATTTCCCCATGTAGACAATCCGTCAGTAGCTGTAGGATGAGTCTCCAGCTCCTGACCATCATGAGTGGATCTATGGAGACCCTGGCTGCAACTTTGGTCAGGCTGCAGAAACAGGGTTTCAGGTAAACCATCACCCTGGAAAGTCTCTTCCAGGTTCTGTTTCGTGACTGCTACATAACGAAGACTGTAGACATTGCCGAAACATCATGGCTTTTTTTGACCAAGGTGGGGCAGTATCCTTGAGGCAAGCCATGCCACTTTGGCCAAAAATGGCAGCTATGGCATTTGTCAACACATTATCTGAAATGTGTTCAGAAGGAAACATAAAATAGTCTAAAGAGACCATAAAGTTAGTCCCAAAGCCTATGCGTTCCTACAGGCCATGCAATAATGACTGCATTCAAAAGGGTATTGGAAGAATATCAAATAGGCAGATATAGACACATTTGTAGTGCGAATGTCACCACAGGTGTAGAGGTCTCAAAAATGTGGACAGATAACTAAGCCTATAAATGTGAATGCTCTCTGTGGTTTGTTTTCTTGGCACGTCTTCTAGCATTTACTTCTTTTTATATTTATTACTCAACACATTGCAGATAATTCGTCAGCATCAGCTATTTCTCCCCTTAGGAGGCCCTAATATATGAATATGTTTGAAGTCAATAAAAACCAATCTCCCTAGAATAGAGAAAAAACAATTTCTTGCTCATAAGGAACAAAATTGTTTTTCACATTCCAAGCAGTCTGTTGTCTGCTTTCAAATTGGCAGGTATGAAGTTGAAATCATGTCTAAATGGGTTATGCAAGAACTACAGGAGTTTGGAGGTATTTTTTAAAGGGAAAAAAAAGACCAAAAAAAATTTTAAAGTATCTCAAATAGAGGCTGTCAATATCTGCAACAGTTAAATTTGGGAGAAGTGTGAGATAAATATCTGGTTAATAAATAAGCCCATAGTTCCTCTCCAACATTGTTACATACTACATGGTAGCTGTAGAAAGAGTAGTTATATAATGGGTTAAAAACACACTGTCAGGAAACTCAGGCTAGGAGATCTGTTACGTTCAGCTTTTTCTTTAATCATGACTTACAAGTAGGGACAAGCTCTACTTACCTTTGTAATGAAAAAAAAGGCTCTAAAATAAAAGCAAGAGCATGCCCCGCACAAATAGCTTCACAGCACTTCTTAAAACAATTTTTTTTTGCTGTTTTACACCACAAATAGTGGACTCAGTCACATTGGTCAGAACACCAGGCACACGCAGTGCAGAAGACTCCAAGACTTGACCCAGTGATTCATTTTCAAGTTGGTATTGGCATGATTTGGTTCAGATCATCAGTTTCTACCCGGCTTTACCAGGGGTGCATGCCCATTTGTCCACCATGTTCAAGCATCGCTCTTGGGGAGCGGCACCAGAGTGGAAGTTCAGGGGCAAGGAAATGCATTGCAAACTCTCTCCAGAGGAAAACATCTGCTCAAGGAAAGACTATATGGTAATTATTTCAGTTCCTCACTCTCTCTGCTGGTCGAAGGTGCTTGCTAGGTCATCACAGATACACTTATCCTGAATCTAACAGCTTCTCCCGTTGCAGCTCTGTTCTAATGTAACCTAATATTCTCACAAAAAGCCTGTTCTTACCCTCCCTCTCAGGTCACGCTTCTCCTAGATCAAGAACCAACCTAAGAGCAAAAGGGGACTCACCACCTCATTCAGGTATCGAAGATTTGTTATCATTTTAGGGATGCACAGGTGTGATAAAAATGGTCCTGATATGAGTGAAAATAATGGGCTCAATTCAGCAAAAAAGCAAATTTGACATCTGTAAGCAGGTGACTATGCTTACACCACCATTGCTATGGATAAGACCCTTCAACAAAGCAGGCGATGGAGGCACAGCAGGGCATCTAAACGGGGTCTGGAGTGCATGCATGCATGCATATGTGCATATGTGCATTGTGATGAGGGGAAAAGAGTTAGATGAAACACTACCAAGCAATATAAGCAACTAAAACAACCTCTGCAGATCTTGGGTTAGACGAATTTCACCTCCTTTATCTGAATATATGTATACAGCAATTAATTTTCTTATTAGTCTCCCAATATGTTCATGTTCTTTTTGACATTTATTATCTTTTGTGTGTACAGACAAAACTCATAAAGTGTGCATTTATAGATGCTGAATAGATGAGTGCACTTCCATACTATGCAGCTTTCCCTCCAATGTTAGCAATTGCAGGGAATTAATTACAAAAAAAAGGTAATAAAGATGTAAAAATGCCTGAGATCATCATCTGTGAACATAGCTCCTCTTCTCTGACAGTCCTCCAATGACTACACCATCCGCATAGATTATTAGAATAAAACAGTGGGTTTATTTAATCTGATTCTGCTTGCTTTTATTAATTGTTTTTCCAGAGTACTTGACAGCAGCAAGGAAACCACAGGTGGTCACGAATTACTTTTATTTTCATCTACATGGATACAAATGAATAAACAAATAAATTTGCTGTGTTTATTTTTGCAGCTATCTTTTCCTTCCCACTCTGTGGAGGCTAGTATCAAAGTTTACCCCATTTCTGAGAATATCCTTGAAAAGCCGTCCACACTAGTAATGGCAATCAACAGCTCCTGAACTGTCAAAAGGTTCTCTGCTGTCACAGGTAGAAATGAAGCCGAGAGTGCTATGCGCCTAACAATAATGTTGTCTAAATGAATGTCAGTACAGACAGGTTGGAAAGATAAGTGAGACAGAAAGCTGAAACTTTTTTAAAACGTCATGAAACTTTGTTAAGCAGGCCCAAGAGGTGGGCTACATTTAAAGTCTGCTAAAGGAGCAGTCAGTGATGGGGTCTAAACTTAAATAGGAAAAGGAGAGTCGCAAAACATTAACAGTGGGATTTGTCTGATCAAAAATTGATGGCTACATTTGAACTACTATGTCAAATTCACTTTAGTTAATAGCAAGAATATCTCATCCTAAAGCAGACACCACAATAGGTCAAATGAAATGTTCCCTAAGAGAGTGTGGTCACTGCATGGACTGCACAGGCCCCACCAGAGACAAGTCAGGTGTGGAAAGGTACGTTGTAGGTAGCCAAAATAAAGTGAGATTAATCTTGTACTATTGAAAGTAAAATGGTGCATCTCGGTTCGAGATTTACATGAACAGGATCGTAAAGTTAAAATTTTGGACAAGTATTATAGCTTCTAGAAAATCCTGATCTGTGTCTTCCTGAGAAATGCAGCCAGTATTATTAGACAATCTTTAACATATCAAGTGCTTTATATAACTAATTCCTTCTATAAACATCACAATGAGAACTTAATCTCCTGTGCACAAAAAAACCTACAATACCCTTTGTGATTTCAGTCCAAAAACAATTATTGAAACATCAAAACAAATCTTTCTTCTGTTTGGCTTTTTCTAATAGAAAAAAAATGTTTCTACTCCAGTCTTGTCAAACCTGGCCTTATTCTCTGTACAAGCTCTCTTCAGGAAGCGATCCAAAGGACGACTCTCAAAATGTGGCAGTATGGCCATTAACCGTTCCCTACTAGTGTCCGTGTACAGAAAATTGTAGCATGGCACAGGCCTGATGCATTGGTAAAGGTCGGCAGGCAGGATTGAGGCAGAAGTAGCAACTGGGTGGATATATTTTGGATTGTAAAATAAGAGAAATACTGATATACTCTATAAATATCAGAAGTTGAAAGAAATCAGTATGATTTAGAAAAGTAGATTGTCAATTGGTGTTTCTGCCAAAGCGCCACATCAATGAATCCTGCTAGCAATATAGCTGGAACAATATGGATCTCAATTTATACCAAATATCTGCCCTGTTTGTTACACTGAAAGTTGTGTCTCAATTAATGACTTTTAAACATATCTGTTTATTATCTTAAGATTTGGATTTTAAAAAGAATTATGAACACGCTCACTTGGTATGAATTATGTGATTTCTATTTTTCTAGGGAAAAAAAAGTTACATATTGCCTTTAGTGTGTGTCATTTATTCCTTACAAAGAATTAGAGGAAAGTAGGCCAACATTAGAAAACATAAAGATTTCTCTTTAAACCCCAGCAAACTTTTCATTCCTTGACATTTGCTCCATAAATAGATCCAGTGTAACGCGTACCATGTCTCTAATTCCTTAATTTTAACTTCCTACATTCACAGTGCAGCCGTTCCCCATCAATTTGCAACAAAACAACATTTTACAACATCACTATCAGGGCTGCCATTTGTGAAAAGTGGAATGGAGTCTCTCATAAAACTAAACCTGAATTTTGCCCACCTTTCTATCAAAAAAATCACTTCCTTATTGCATTGCAGTTAAAATATGTTAACTGATTAACAGTTAAACCCAATTTGGAAGGCAGAAAATATCCTCAGGAATGGGGACCACACTTTTCAACAGAGAAGTTTATCTCCTTTAGGGGAGCTGAGCATTCACACCAAAACATAGTAACAGGAGGGGAGGAAGGAAAAGTTGTTCTCCAGCAATAACAGTGTTTTCAATTCCATGTATATGAAAACACAGACTAATATTCTTTACATTAATGAGCAGTGTCAGTAACACCTACAACCACTGCTGTCCCTTTGCTGTGGTTGCAGATGCTCTTACGCACTGCCAACTCTCTGCAGGTCTGGTTCAGGCTCCTGTTTCCCAGGCAGCCCATTGCCATCATTACCGACCTGGGGCCGCTACCTGATCTCTTGCTCAAAACCCTTCAAGGCAACACCTTCATCTGTCTGCATTTGCTGGCACACAAGCCATGCCACCTGGCCTTCTGCATCCACTTCTCCAGACCCTTTATCGCCGCAGCAAATTGCCAGTAGTTTTCTCTCTGGTTTACATCGAATGCTACCCAAAAAGCGCACTCAGTTGGGTAAGTAGTTCCCGAACTTGCTAAACTTTGCAGTTATGATGCCAGTAGGGCAGGTTCCTGCAGCATGTGCCTCATGGCCAGACGTGGCATCTTGCATCTCCCCCTTCATAATTATCTGAGACTAAATCCTCTAAATGCACTTAAAACACAGTTAAGGTGTAAAGGTTAATAAAGCAGCGTGTTTGTGTTTTCACAATGTGTTGCTAAGGGATGTCACAACCAGAAACTATTATCTCATCAATCACTCTGTTTACAAGCAGAAGAGCAAAATGATTGAGGTCTTTCTCTGAAGTACCCTAACCAGATACAATAAGAATCAACAATATCATTTGTCCCCAGTGTTGCTCTGTTACATAGACATTAAAGAGTTTATCTTTGCTGATATTTACCATTTCAGTTCCAAAGGTGTGGACTTGCTGAAATTTCTGTCATGAAATTATCATTTGCTCTCAGTTACAGAAACTTATTTAAAGCCAGTTATATTTTTGAACACTTCTTTTTCAAATGCAGGTGGATTCAAAAAGATATATTGGTTTGCAACCTGAAACACGATGACCTGACGTCAGTATTCAGGCACTTCTTTGCATTCCAAAGAACTGTCTTTTGTGTTTAGGGACCTCATGATGTTATGCCAAGCCATAGACCAAACACCGGATTTAAGATTTAAAAAAATAATAATACATTGATAAATTTGGCAATTTTAACATATAAATCTACACACACAGTCTACAGTCCATAATGCAATCTTCTGATCTTTTGGACTAATTCCTAAAGGCAAAGGTTTTAGCTACAGATGAGAACAATAGAGAACACAGTTCAGAGGGATTAATGGAGTTATTGTTTTGTACAGATGTAAAATCTATGCAGAAGATCTTCATTACATGCCAAAATATCAATTAGTGATTTTCCTTTTCACTGGCTCCTCTTTTCCTTCCCTTCATTGTATATATTTTCCCATGTTCTCACCAGGTTTTTGTCCTAGCAGAGCAAGAGGGAGGGTGGAGCACCCTCCGCAAGGAAACATTCAAGCTGTATATTGTGTGTACAACCCACTAGCCAGCTGGTAGCATGTAAACATCTGAGGTCATATCCAGTCCATGTATGTATGACCTCGGAGCATTATCCAAAGCCTTTTCACTGACCCCAGGGGCACTGGTTCCTGAACTAAAGCAACCGTACTATGTGTATACAAACCTCTCCCATCCACGCTTCGGCCAGATTTGATTCATCAAGGCACATGCCCTCCCAAGTCTCACCCAAAAATCTGCAAGCCAAGTGAAGAAACAGTATAATTAAACACACTTGATGCAAAGCTGATTCAGTAATTTTCACTTGGATCTTCAGGAGGGAAAACACAAGAGCTGTGTTTGCTGACTAACTTGCATTGCGTACTTTACAAACAAAACCTCTAACAGGCTGGTCATTTTATAGAAGAGTAGATAATACTGGCCAACAAGACACTCTCTTGGGAAAAGGAGCACTGACTAAATGAATCTTTTCTTACACCGTGGAGGTGCAGGGTAGACAGGGAACACATGAGATCTTTAACCTTCCCTCCTGGATGATCACTGAAAAAAAGGCATCAGGGACCTCAGCTTATAATAAACAACTCCTCCATATTACACTGCATCTAACAATACAACACACACACTGCTGCTGCTGCTGCACTGAAATGTCATTATTGGTTACAAGCCCAAATCCCTCTGTGGGACCTGACCATCTGGTATGGAGAACAGGACACAGTTTGATGCACAATGTTATCTACAGACAGGAAAGCAAAACCAGTAACAGCAGAATGAGGTGGTGCCTAAAACACGAAATGCCTATAAAGGGGGGATGTGCCAACTTGTGCTTTTATTTCATCACCTTGTAACTGTGGAGGAGAGATTCTTGCCCAGATCCTCAAAAGGAGCCTGTGACATCTTTCAGTGTTTGTACCCAAGTAATGTGGGTGTATCCATATGTCCAAGTTTTTCAGTTCCCATGTGATTATGCAAATCCTTTGATTTGCAACTGGCACTTTCAGGGGGCACATCGTCTTCCAGAGTTACTATAAACCCATGAAGACAAGTGAGGTAAAAAATAAACTAAATAAGTTTCAAGAAAAATTGAAAACTACTTCATTTGGATCTTTGCAGGGGGTGGGGAGGAGATAATGATACAGCTGAGTTTGTTGAGTTGTTTTCTATAGCTTAAATTGTGCATTTTAAAAGAGAATTTGGAACAGCCATCTTTAACAGACTGGTTGCTTTTTACAGACAAAAAGGCAATATTAGAATAATGGCAAATAAAGTTGCTCTCTTGGAAGAATAAATCTTGACTTAAAGCAGTCTCTTCATGTAAGGAACAAGAAATCAGATTTCCTTGATCACTTTTTCAAGTATACCTCTGTACAGTGTTTCCAGCTCAGCTAAAGCCAAGATTGCAAAACCAGAAAAGTGTTATCTAGTGCAAAGCCAAGATAATGGGATATGGAAATGCATCCAAATTTTGTGATAATTATGAGGCTGAAAATGTCAAATATGATGAAGTTTAACCGTTATTAACTTGCATCATGCAACACTAAGATAAAATACACAGCTGATCCATGTGGAATAAAACATTTTCCCCCTCATTTTTGTTTCATCGGGTTCGAATTAATTCTGCTTTGTTCTTGGTCCATAGCCAAGCTGAGCACTGATTTTAGCTGATATGGGTTTTTTGCTTCATTATTTTAATTAGACAGTAGCATGTCAGAGTTCATTGCTCAGCTATATTGCTACATGTAAAACCCATCATAGACTCTGCAACAGCAAATTATTGAATAGGCCTTCTCTATACAGGGTGAAAACATTTTATCAGCCCTTCGTAAGCTCTCTTGTAGAAAACAGCATTCATTGGTCTGCTTTAGGCATGATGTGCACAGCTTTTGAAATGTTTTTTCACTCTCAGATTTGCCCTTTCTAGTCCTGTCTTTTCCCATAGGAAAAGGGCAAGAAAGTGCTTAGAGGTCCCTGCTGCTGGGGGAGCTGCCCTGGCTCCCGCAACCCCTGCAAGACTCCAGCCTCTTGTCAGCCCCAGGAAACCCTCGCAAGGCATAAACACACATCCCGTATCCCTCTAGCAGTGCCACAGGATTCATTCACAGAGTCTGTGATTTTTGGAGCTGATAGCAACAACAGTGAAGTATTGCTCGTGTTGAGTACGCACTTTATTTGTACAGGCTGTCACAAAGGGAAAAGAATCCTTGCTTCATGACTGTTGTGCTGACTTTACATTTTTTTCTTCATTCTATTTTTTTCTTCACATTCATTCATTTAACCAAGTTATTAAAATAGGGCTACAGGCCAAGGAATTTTATTTCAAATATAAAAGATGCAGAAAAATAAGACAACAGTGCTGAGTGCACACTTTCCTCCCTGCATGGTGTAATCAAATTAAATAGCAGACAATAGAGGGGAAATGCAAGTTTATTGCCTCTGCATTACTCCACTGTATACTTCAGAGTCTCCAAATTTAGAGCCATCTGAAGTCTGTCACCTGTGTGATATTCACCTTTTGTTCAATTATGTCAGCTCTTTTCCATCTTGACTTTTTATTCTCGTAAGCACAGAAAAGTGTTGCAGAGAAAAATGGCTCCGCATGGTTTAAAACCAGCTCAAGATCAAAGCAGACTATTGATTTATTAATGGTAGAAATCAGCAATCAGTGAACCGTGTATTCAGAATCAACAGAGAAATCACAATACTACATACTTACCCCCACTTGTTAGTGAACACCTATACATTGCTAACCACTTCTCTAACTAGCAGTGACTAATAGCAACATAGACGCACGCTCCGTTGCATGCACACCCCTCCTCTGGCCACATACACCCTTCCAGCTGGAGGTGTGGGTGCTCTTGCTCTGCGTGTGCCGATACCGATCCCACAACCTGGCAGGAGAGCCCCAGGAGGTCATGCATGTGGGTCCCCACCTGCTGCCCCAACCCATCACCCCACCAGACCGGTGTAGACTCCTTGCAGCATCCCACAGGAGGATGCTGGGTCTGGCAGGGGCAGCACTGTGACACCAGTAGGGCAACCCATGGCAGTGTCAAACCAGGTGTCAAACCAACTGCTGCTGCAGTTTCCTCTCCAAGGACTCTCTCCACATCACAAATGCTCATCCTAATTTCTTTTTGAGCTGACTTCTCCTTTGTTGAAAACAAAACAAAACATCTCTTTGTATTTTTCTGGTTAATATTTAATCCACCTGACAATCAGCTTCCTCTTGAACATTAGCAATTTTGGACAGTTTTGGATGCCCTGTTCACCTGCCATGTGTACAAGCCCTCCGACCTTAACAGCCACTGTTATCCAGGCCATTTTGCCAAGGGTGGACCATAAGGGCATCCCTACAAGAAAGTCCTAACTTCATGAGGTGTATTGCATCATACACACCCTTCCCAGTGCACTGCTAAGGCTTAGAACACTGCTGTCATCCTCTAATACAGTCAGAAAGCATTTTCTGTCACTTGCTCTCCAAAATAAGCTCAACTAGCAGAAACCGATGTCAAAAGACTATTACCATGAGACTTAATTTAGCAGATATAGTTTTAGAAGTATAAAACGTTTCTAACAAGAATAACCATTGGAACAACTTATATACTGATGGTGCATCATCCATCTATTCAGATCAAGACAAGCTCCTATTCTTAGAAGATATGCCATAGGTCAAACAGAAATTATCATACAAGAAACAGTGATTTTTCTTGGCCTTTGTTACAGAAGTCAGATTAAAGGAGAGTAAGTATGATTACCATATGTCTAAATTTTCCAAATACGTGCTATTTTCCACCTAGAATTTAAATGAAATCCTATTTGGAATTAAAGGATTTGGGCCATTTTTCTAGAAGTCTCTACTGCACACATGTAGAGGACTGCATGTATACTGTGCTGATGACCTGTGCGTGCCACATAAACCCAAAAGACCCTATTGAAGTCTGACTACGCAGCTCCAGGCCAGCAGTACTTTTTTATACAGCCCTTCCCAGATGTGTCATGTTCACTGTATACGTGCACATGTGCTGTAGGATGCATATTTCTGCCTAGGAAATCCCAGCCAAAGTTATGGAAAAGCTTATCATAATAGCTATTCCCACCTTAGGGTAACTGACTTTTTTTAATTCAGTCCTACCCTTTAAGGAGAAGCTTTCCTGAGACTGCAAAAAGTGCTGCCAGCCATGGGCAAGGGAATACAAGGAGATGCTCCGTGAATTGAGCAGAAATTTGAAGGCCAGCACGTTGTCATTTATATAAGCATAAACCGGGGAAGTGAGATAACACTTAACAGGTTAAAAAAACCCCAAACAAACCACCTTCCTTTCCAGTCTGTTGCTCAGCAGACCACACTTTTCTTAATCTGCTTATTGATGAATCTTTAACCTGGCTTCATTTCCTCCTGGTTGGCCCTGATCAGGAGAGTGCAGAGCTCTGAAAAATAGGTACACAGACAGCTCTGTTTCTCCAGAGTAAGTAGACATAGCTGTCTGACAGGGGCTTTTTGTTTGCTTTTTCTGTTTGCTTTTTTTATATTTTCAAGTTCTTCATTCCAGCTGTGCCTGGAAGTGGAGGGGACAGTTTAGACCCACTTAAGCCAAGTTCATGTGTGGTATCCGCTCCTGCTTTCTCTTCTCAAAATGGGAAGATGACCAAGGGACATCCAATCAGTAAGAAAATGATCTTCAGGGATGCTTGAGTGAGGATCCATCAAAGTAAATAGCCAACACAGCTGGAAAAAATAGGAAAGAGCAAGACCTCACTGAAAGCCAGATGTTCAATGCACATTTTCCTTCCTATTTTTTTATTATAATTTTTTAACAACAACAGAAAAGTATGCTACTTTTTTCTCAAAATACAGGCAGGAAAGGAGACTGCTTATGAGTTTAAGTTAATGTGTTTTATTGTTCTAATGACTTTGAAATAAGTTTAGATATAAGATGTTATTGATTGGAGAAGAAACATATGCTTCTTGGCCCGGCAATGCTCAGTGCAGTCAGTGTTAGATTTGTTTTCTCTCTGTGTATTTTCACAAGATGCCTGTTGGTTTTGGATTAGTTGCATTGTAGAGTTAATTTATATGAAGGGGTTCAGCAGACAAAACAGAGACCCTTTAGAAAAAAATTATTTTCATGCAGATTTTGATGGAAGAAGAGAGATAAAATGATGGGGAAGAGTGTAGCTGAAGAATAAGAAGTCTATAGGGAATGTTTCCCTGCACAACTTAAAAGCTTAGTAAATCCAGCACTGAACTAATGTACAAGGGATTGTGACTGAAGCAATGCCAAAAGGAAAAAGAAGGGAGGATCGAATGTCATAAAAGCCAGAGTCGTATTGAAGAAGTCAGTCTGGGGGTAGACTGGTAAAAGAACTTGGAAGGAGAGATGCCTCGTTCGGGCCAGCTGTCTCAGTGTCTCTGTACAGGTGTGACTAACATTTCCCCTGATACACAACAAACTTGAGGAGAAAGAGCACTCAAGAGGGATTCGAGAGTTCAACTCTTGGCTCCATTATTGACCTTTTCTGCGTGTACAGCAAGTCCTAATCCTCCCTCTTTACGTCAGTCTCAGCTGTGAGCTCTCCTAGAAAGAAAGAGTGTCCTGTTGTGTTTGCAGCTACTAGGCTATTGTAATGTTTAGGCATGTTTTCAGAAGCGTGGCAAAACTGAAAACTTTCCTTAACAGTTCTATTCAGCAACAATTGATATATTTCACATTTTTTCAATCAAGAAGCAGGCACATAACGGCAAATGGAAGCTGTTATAAAAGGAGGTGGAGTGTCACTGTATATTAGGGATGAGAACACGGAGAAAACAGTAAAAACACATAACAAGGTCTGTTTATGAGGGAAATGGCTAAGTACAAGTTCTTCTGATTCTCATGCTACGGAGCCCAAAGCCAGATTCAGACCTTTGTAGAGTCATGATTTATCATGGGAAACTCTAAACCTCTCTGATACAACCCGACAACAAATACTTTTAGTAATGAGTTATCCTTGGTGTTCAATTTCATGGGGAGATTAGGGGGAAAAAAAAAAAAAGGAAAGAAAAATGTGCTAACTATTTTTTGAGAATTGATTTTCGATACAAAACTGGACATACCTCATCTACATGGATATTAGTAAGCTGCTAGTAACTGAGGTCTGTAGAGGAAAGTGCTGGGGGAAAGCAAGAAACATTTTTGAAAGCCAAGAAATGTAATCTGAAAGGATCATAGTTTGAATTCAGCCACCTCAGGACAAGTTTGCTTAATCATAGAATGAATTGATATTTTCACAAATGAAAAACAGGAATTTTGATAAAATCTGCTGGTCACCCCTCCGAGTTTTGTATCAACACAGACATGACAAACATCACACCAAAATCTGATTGAGAATAAGAATCACAGGTAGGGACTGAAATCAAATCCATTAGCACAAAATGCATCATTTGGAAAGAGTTGAAGATGAGGAACTATGTACAGTTTTTTATCATTGGATGACAACGAGCTGGTAGGGCGCTGCTGTGGAAAGGCCATGCAATCCTAGGATGAATGGAGGAACTAATTTAGGCACACATAGGGGAGTATTAACAAAAGTGGTTAAGCTGCTGATGACATCTCATTTAAGACACTAAAGGTAACTATCATCCTCCTATTTTAAGAAAGATTTAGTGAAAAACAAAAGCAGAAGCAGGAACTTGAGTGATAGAGGGAACATACAGCTTGCATGGCAAGCAGCAGCTAAAGAGCTTAGCTAGTTTGCTCTTGTAAATGAAAGGCCCAATCAACCTTGGGCTAAAAGCTTTTCCTCCCCTTGGGCAAAAAGACCTACTTGTATTAAAAGCAGCTTCAGTTTAAGAACAAGGGCATACAGGCTAGTGGAGAACTGGCAGAGGGAAAATTTCAGTTAGAAATCAGAAGAATTAGAAGTTAGAAGGTCGTTCCCAACCCTTAGAAAAGGGAATTTTTAGCAAGCTAGTAAAGGGATCATAATAAAAATAAAAATGAATAGTTATAATATACATGTTATCTGCTTTTAAGATATGATTCATTGCATTTATCAAATGCAATCAAGGATGGCAGGGACTAGGGAAGAGAACCCAGGGGATCCCACCCTACATTATCTTCCAGCTTCCTGCCACAGCTCCTTTTGTGCTCCAGGAAATGTTCCACAATCATCTTATCTTCAAAGCCATTCAACTCTTAAATTATAATTGGCTTCCTTTCAAGATTTTTATAGCCCTTTGCTCAAGCTATGCAATTACCCTTCTGAGTTGCCCACCTTGAGATCTTCATAGTCTTCCTACTTTGGCTGAACATTTCCAACCCTGACTTCTCCACCTTTTAACCCCCTCACCAAAGATAAGGATCTTCTCAGCCCTTCCCCTGAGGCCTGTATCCTGGCTAAGGTCTCTTTTTTCCCCTCAGCAACTCTCAGACTAAGCTCAGATTTTTCCTAGAGAATCACCCATCCACTCAACACCCTTAATCTGTCCCAGGTGAGCTAGCTCCACCGAAAAGCTTCTTTGGGCTAATGGGGGAGAGGGAAGCCTTTTTCAAGGCCTCTGGTCCTGAGGCATTAAAGGAGAAAAAGGTTTTTTCTACTTCTAAAAAATATCTTTTCCCCTGGGAATAATTTCTTCTTTCCCAAGACTGCAGTTTTCTCTCCAAAATAAGCAGTTTCAGGTCTTCATGTGTCCTTCCATAACACGTGGAATGGGAATCATTGGTGCTGCAGACCTCCACTAACTTCAGAGGACCAGTGTCTTATTACTGCCCATTGAATGGTTCATTTTATATTAACGTTTGAGTATAATGCTCACTGAAAAATAAACCTTTTTTGTTTCAGCCTCTGAAAGCAGAAATTACAGGTATGTTTGATGTAGAATAAGCTGACTCACAAAAAATGTTTTATCCCTCATCTCCTGGTTAACACTTTTGGCAGACTCTAAGTTGCAATCCCATCAGAAAGAGTGATACAGTTATACTTAGAGTTTGGGATTGTAATTATTTTAATTAAGATCAGTTATTTGTAGTAACTGGAGTTCTATTTTCTAGGGTAACACATAATTAAAACTGTAAGTTTAGAGGGCTTTTTTTTATACATACACTAAGTTGCATACAGTATTACAAGAGTTCTGGGATTATTCTGATCCAGGTGCTCCTCCTTACCCCCCAAAAGTATTGTACATTGTGGGTATTGTGAGATCCCAGGCGAAAGAACAGAAAAAAGGGAGTCCTGGTTGAATAAAAAATTGAGGAAGAGCAATGGCTCCTCTCCTGCCTCAAAGAATAAACAGGGTCTCCAAGGACTGATGCAGCTCTAACAGGGATGGAGATTTTGCATAGGTCATGGTCTCACATGCTCTGTACTGCATGCAAAATCTTGTGGATATTTGTCAGAAATCTTCAGCAACCTCTAGCATAGTCTAGTCCTTTATCAGACATTTTATAAAATGAGAATTACTGTATTTATAAAGACTGATTTTGGTCTCTGGATCAATGGTTCTGGCCAATCACTCCAAACCTTGTTTCTTGAAAACCTCTCAATCCTGTTAGTGCTACTGCCTTTTCATCACACTTCGGTCACCAGAGTTGTGCTTTCATGTAGCACTGTTATTTCTCTGTGCTGTTTTAAAACTTCATGTTTTAATCACAAGCAGCTGCCTGACTCAGTGAAAAGCTAATTATTCCCTAGAGTAAGAAATAGGATAAAGAAGAGAAGAAAGAACAAGATAATTGCATCAGCTCCACATCAGTACGTAGGGCATGACACAGGGACCCTTTGCGTCATCCCCTGTAGGCTGGGACTTCTGGGAAAATCACCTCATTTCTCTGGAGTTTAGTGTTCCTAGGCTAGAAAACAAGCATAATGATACCCATAATGATACTACATTTCCACGGCCTGCTGGAGAAAAAGAAGTGTTGTATGAGAGGTTATTATATACAGTTGCAAAAAACTGGAAAAATGTTCATATTTTATTGGTACAACCAATGTAAAATCAACCATCCTTACACTACTCTATAAAAATATGGGACACATAAAGGACTTCATATCTTGCTAATGTGGCAGGTATAAGGCCTAGACTTGCTGTTTAAAGGAGAAAAACAATCTTCCCCTCAAGGGGACAGGATGGAAAGGGGACAAGGAGGGGATCAGTGGAGCCTTTAGCAAATGTGCCAGCTTTAATAGAGACAAGTAAATAACGCAGGTTAAAGAGAGATAAATAAAGGATCTGTCCCACCCAGCATCATTGTTTCTAGAGTACCTGCAATTTCTCTGCTGGAAGATAAGCAATATGATAAATCTCTGCAGTCTGGCTTCCAACCCTTGCAGGCTTTGAAATTTCAGGATTGCCTAATTTAAGCACTTGCAGTCTTAACGTTCACCAGACATCACTGAGAATTCACGGACTAGTCTCAAATATGTAGCTGATGGAGATTATTGTCAAATATAAAATCAAGAAAATTCCCTTGAAGATACCAACATCTCACAGGCAGGCCTGGTGGCAAGCTGGATTTGATCCTATGAGAACTTCTACAGTCCTCAGCTCTGGTAGGAAAAAAGATAAATTTAACACAGTGAATGATATTTTCAAAAGTATGCAGGACCAGATGGTGATAAGCAGAGGTAGATGGCTTTTCAAGGTTGCTGAGCATATTTTCAAGAAAAGATAGCACAAGATACTGTATATCACATCATGGTATACCTATCTAGATATGCCTCTGATGTAGTTGTTTTAAATTAAAATGTCATTAACTTTATTAGCAGAGACAGAGAATGAAAAGAATTCTATGTGATCAATGCACACACCTGGCTCCCCTGTGTGTTATCACTTTTAACAACCAGCACAGTCCTAACACCTCCAACTACCCTGGTATAATTCTGAAATCTCAGACTGGTTTTTCCAGAAAGCTGCTACACTGCAGTTATTAGAATTAGTTATTAAAACCTGCTTTCCTTTTTTCTTTTTATCTTAATTGAAAAAAAACCACAAAACCCCCACCAACAAAGAGATTTTTAATATATACTCAGAAATCTCGATGCTCAATTGGGCAAAATCTGTAGGATTTCTGAGATGACTGACGGTGTCCCACATTAACAGGTCTAGCACTGAACCATTTCTTCAATAATCCAATATATTCATACACTAGCATCCCGATAATCAGGTCAGCTGGCACTACACTTAAGTGATCACAAGATAGCTCCAAATAGATCTCAAATGGTATAGGGAATTTTTACTGTGGAAAAATTTCAGTGGTACCATTAAAATGACAAAACATTTTAGTGTAGACAAGATAAATGTTTTCATCCTTCCGAGGCTACTTTTAGTGCAATATAACATACGTAGGTAATGCAATATTTCCAGAGTGAAAAACCCTGAGTCGCTGGATGGAGCACATCACCATGGATTGGCTCCCCCATTCTGCCACACGATTCTCCTTTCCAGCACTGAAAGCTGTCGCTAACCGTACAGATTTGGCTCTCTTCAGTGCAATCACACAAATGTTGTCTGAATCATCATTTCAGTGCCTGGAATCTCTGGCAAGAAGAGCTGCTGGTGGTTCCCTTAGAAACCTCTCCTGGGATGGATAAGTGACCGCAAATTATGAGAGAGAGGGCAAAGACAGATTTTTCCTCGAATACTGATGCTTCCTGGTGCATGTTTGAGGACATGCTAGCATATTGCAAACAGAGCCTGCACCGCTCTGCTAAAGTTAGTGCTTAAGCAATGGGAAAAAACATCTGCCCAGACCAACAGCAAGCTTAATGTTTGAACATCAGTTTCTTCAGTAATCTAAGCTCAGCAGCAAAACCAATCTGTACAAGATTGGCGCTGAGGCACAACTGAACCACAAGGAGTAATCCACAGAAGTTCTGCCTGGCAGCTAGGACCTTAAACCTTCCCTGGGAAGCTTTCTGGTGCTAAAAGTTATACTGTGGCACATTCCCAGAGATGCCATCGTCTGTCCAGGAACATTTGGGTTACATGAACTCATCAGACTCCCAGGTTCCTGCATTTTTCAGATTCTGTGTCCTGCCCACCAAGGAGCTCACCTTTGCACCCAGGAGGCATCAGGAAGTCCTACACAATGCTTTACCATGCTGCCACATAGATTTTTTTTCTATTCTCATGAGGTAGCAGCAGTTCTTCCAGCATAAGAGTGTAAAAAGCAACAGTCATTACTGGCTGTGAGTGTTCATACTAGCCAGGGAACTCCTAATTAGCTTTAACTGGCAGCAGCAGCTCAGCTTGGGGGGGGTCACCAAAATTTACATGAAGAGTTAGTCATTGTAGCTGAGTTTTGCCCTCTGCTACCAAGGTCTTCCAGCAATTATGCCTGACCTGAGCTGGTTTTTAATTTAAACATGCGGATGTGGGGAAAATTGTATGAAGACACATGAACCAAAAGATGGCAACACTTTCAAAAGCTGCAAAACACCGTTCCACAGAATTTATGCCTTTAGTGTGGTATTGTAAATTCCATCACCAAGGCAATGCTGACGTAGCAGTGCTAAGGTTATTATGTCCAAATCCTGTTATGAATCTGGATTTATGTGCCTAAAATTTGTCAGAAACAATAAAACAGGACATTCCTCAGTAAAAGGGAGAGAAGTCTCATATTTCATCTTACTCTATGGAAAGGACCCTCTAGTCCTCACAGAAAGGGCAACTCTTTCAGGCAATCTGGTGTTAATGACCAAAATGTTTCACCAGCAAAGAGGAAAACCATAAGTGGGTCATAATTAAGTAAAAACAGTCATTTGCTACATCAGATCAATTCAGAGGTTACAATTTATCATTTTAAACTACAATTATCAATTTATAATGGAAAGTCAAATACATCTAAGTTACCACATGGGAGTATCTCTTTCACAGAGGACACATTTTTATAATTATTTTATTATCTAATAATAAACCATGACTATAGTAAAAGATTGACATAATAGAATATATATATACACATAGTACTTTTCAAATGGTAATTTAAACTCCATAATTTTCCTTGTTCTTCTTAATGTTCATTGTATCATACACAGGGTTAAGTTTTGAATAAAATTATGAGTAAGGGAAGAAAGTTGTGCTGAGGGCTATTTTTGGCTAATATTTGAACAGAGACATCAGGATATGTTCATCACCATTTCCCAAGTAGAGTTTTAGTGGGTCATAATAATGAGGTTTATTACTGCAGGTTTCATTTGTGCA